>JAAXYW010000009.1:0-130022 GCA_036851895.1 Orthonychiurus folsomi | reverse complement strand
TTTCCTAGGATGAATATACTACAGTAGTATTTTATACCTTAGGATGAAAATACTACAGTAGTATTTTTTACCGGGTAGTATTTCCAGCCTGCTACACCGGTCCCACGAATGTTAAAGTTGCCGCCATGAATTCAGTTAAGCTTAAAATCATTCCGTTTGATCGTCAAAGCATTTCCTTCAGCTTCAACTACTATATGGTGTGTTTACCAGAACCAACACAGGGTATGAGAACTTATTTGACAGCCAAGATGGATCTAATCTACCAGCTACTATTCAATCCAAGACATTTATAAAACATGCAAACTTGATGTGCTGGAATTTGTTGTACAAGCACCAATCTAAATAAAATATCATTTTCTCTATCAAGCTTTTGTTACCTCTCGCTGTCCTCTTTTGTATTTTCTGTTAATAATTCGTATTAACATTAATAACAAAATAATATAGTTTGTTGAAATAGATACCCCCAAATTTTATTGCATTCATTACAAATTAGCATTAGTGTAAAATGTCCGTGTAAAAACTAAGGTTTCAATTCGTATACAAAGATCATTTGGTATAGTTAAAAGAAATACTTCTCCGTATATAAATGTGTTCATGCTTTGGCATAATTATTAATTATTAAATGATATTATCACTGCGCCATATTTATACCTTTTTTGCCTAAATGTAAACATTCTGCTTTTCATTTATTTTTGCATTTTACAAATATATTGTGATCAAGCTAAAATCTAATTGATAAATTTAAAATACAACTTTGGGTATGAAATTTCGTATTTGTATCCACCTTTCAATCGAGGGCATTTGAAAGGTCTTCTAAAACAGTACCGACTGGACAAACCTTGAAAAAAAATGAGATTTTTAAGCACCCGTATAAAAATGGAAGCGTGAATGAAAAGTATAATCCAAACACCAAATACTGAGATAACTCCTCGCATACTAATCAGAACAAAAATAGGGTGCCTTCTTTGATACATTAATGAGTGTGTCAACCTGCACTAAACATAAAAAATTTTACTTGATGAATGGGCTATGGTTAATTTATGCATTCATCCTGGCAGTAAAACAACGGGCAGGGAATGCACGCAGGCAGAACATGTAATTTATGGGTGTGCAGCGTCTGGATTTTTTCTTCTGGAATAATATTCTCTAATGAAAGTTAATTGAGTCCTCAGCAAGCATTTTGTAAATTTCGGTTGGAATAGGATGAAGTTGAAGGGGGAAACTTTTTTTTACCGGTGTCGGGTGCAAAGAGTATATAACAAATTTAGTGGCCAAAATTCACTCAAATGAACTGGCACAATGGTTTTACAATTTTCCAAATAAAATCTTGAGAACCAGGCGTGTCTGAATCAAAATATGAGTATGACATTTGTGCTTTGTATGTACCAAATTTTACAAAATATTGATATTTTGGCAGATTTGGCCTCTTTGATTTGTAATAAAGCTCTTAGAACCGCTGGAATTTTTTTCCAATGGCTAAAATTTGATGATAAAAATAAAATCTGACTTTCCTTTACTTCAATTACCTCCATTTGCACTCTGCTCTTGGTTTGTGTGATAAACTTCGAACTATTCCGCTCCTAATACTAGATTTCCGTATACGTCATTCCATGAAAACTAGACAACTTATTTAAACTCGTATACATATATAAACCACAATCAGTCCGATGGAGGGGATAAGAGTTGAGCACTTGGAATTCCCTTCTCCTCCGTAACTTCCTCTTTTGGAATTTGGTTGGATTTGTGCCCAGCGCCGCTTTTGCCTTTCCCTTGAGGACTGGGTGTAGTGGTGCAAGTCCTGAGACACTTGCACCTGTGAAACTCATCATTTCCATGACTCCCTGGAATTCCCACACCTGGCAAAGATGAAGACGAGGACGATCTTTGCCCTGACTCCACAATGCAGTCATCCTTCTTGTATTTAACTCTACGGTTCTGAAACCAAATTTTGACTTGCTTTTCACTCAAGTGAAGGTAAGTTGCAATTTCAATCCTTCGAAGGCGTGACAAATACATATTCATTTGAAATTCTCTCTCCAGCTCCAAGAGTTGAGCACTCGTGAAGGCCGTCCTCATCCTTTTGGATGAACTCCCACCCCCGCCCCCATTCCCACGCCCCACAACTTCATCCTGACTGCTTTCACTCAGCGTCTCTTTCTTCGCCACGGCATCATTGCTCCCATCACTCACATTCAGATTGCTTTCACTCAAATTGTCCCTCTCGATCACTCCCTCCCTTTGCCCTTTGACCCCATCAAATATAAAATCATCACTTAGTTCATCTTGTTGAGGGGCAGGAGTTCGGGGATGATGATGAGGTCTTTTTCCACATCCACTCTTCTTTTGATTCTCAGCTTTTCCTTGTTGATGACTTTCACTGACTCCAGATTGAACCACATGATCGGATGAAGGGAAATTGGAATACTGTCCACCACCACCACTACCCACGTATCGAAGATGTGGTGAAGAGGCCTTGGAGTGTGAGTCAAGGATTGGAAATGCAGACAAATGTGGATAAAATGATGAGGTGAGGGGATTTAGGTACGGGGATGAGGCGGCGAAGAGGGCTGCAGCAGCGGCTCCCGCCACTTGAGGATGTTGTGGTGAAGAGGCAAAATACCAACAACCTGAGGCTTCATGTTGACCTCCAGAGATTCCAGATGGAGGTTGGCGTGGGATTTGTGAAGGACAAAGAAGACCACCGGGGATAACGGAGTCAAGGAATGATGTTGTGGCGGCATGGACTTGAGAATGTGCGGAGAGGAGTGGAATTGGGCTAAGAAAGTTTGGAAATGTTGAACTATTCACGACATCACTTCCACCTCCGCCCGACCCCGGATTTTGAGGGAAGTGAGTGGGAAATTGTTTTAAAGAACCGAGTTTGAAGCCACTTCGAAGGGATTCCTCCCGCCCTCCACTTCCACTACTCTTTGAGTTCTTCTGAGGTTTTATCAAGGAATCTACGAAGAAAGAGCGGGACATGGTGCCCACTTGAGCACGAAGACAGTCAAGTCAAAGGAATAAATCCCGCTGACCAACTGACTAGTTGCCCTTTACGACTGATTGTGGATATGAAGGAAGTGAGGTGAGGGCAGAGATTTTTGTGTGGAGGGCAGGATGAGTGTGAATGATGAGTTGGGACCGCGTGGCAGGAGAAGAGATGCAAGTTTTTGGTTGGAGCAGAGGATAGGTTTGTAGTGGATGGAGGGATGAAACCCCAGAGCCATCCCCTATGTAAATAGGATTGGTGGAAAGGAGGACAGAATGAGGAACCCTCGTCAAGAGGAACCGTCCTTCCCTCCTACCCCCTGCCATTATCATCTCGATAATCGACGAATTAAATAATTCATTAATGATCCCATGAATAAAAGAACTGCCAGGATTTTCCACTCATCCTTACCACCGTTCCCTTTCCACTTGCCTATCCCCACCCTCCATTGCATGTTAATCTCCACTCCCAGCCCAAGCCACGCCGACTACTACTTGTCCTCCTCCATTCCAATTGTACTCCTCAGTCAAAAATTATCCTGGCGACGGTGACCGATAATTTGCCCATGCATAAGCAGCCCAGTATGCTCCATTCAAAACCCAGGACATGACAAGAACTGAATTGAGAAAATGTCCGTCTATTTCCGATAACATCCACTAAATTAGCACCTGAGAGTTTTACTTTTGTCCTACCCACTTATCCAATTAAGAACTTTAATGCAGTCCATTTTACCCTCCTTCCAGCCATAAGAATCTATAACCAACACTTCCCCCAATTTGTTCCTAGGAGAAACTTGAATTTGCAGAGAATTGTTTCCTGATGAGAGATATTTCAAGCATTTATTAATACTGCCCCATTCTCAAGAACATTTAAAATAAATAAAAATTCCATTATAATTATATACATAGTTTAAACTTCGTTTTGTAAATTTATTTTTTGTAGTGAAAATCAGGAATGGAATTAAAAAGTAGCAGTTTCTAATATAACACAATCGAAAAGTTACTGCCCACTTCTTCCAAATTACCCCTCTCATAACAAGATAACAAACAGATAATAACGCTCCTTATTAATTGTCAATGGAGTCCATGTAGCAGAAGGGAATTGAATGTGATTTGCCCATTCGACTTTAATACAGAAAATTTTGTATGAAGAGAAATTAATAGGGTGTAATACAGTCGGATGAATGTCTGTCAAATCAAATCATGAAAATTTCAAATGATGGTGTAAGGCGAATGAAAGCTATTCATCCATAACTGAATAAAAACTTTTGTCTCAATTTCATTTTGAAGCGATAGAATCATCGGAGGGATGTTGAATGCTCATTTGGACTTACAACGAATCCTGGCCCAGGTAAAACGGCCCCATCTCATCATCCCAAAAGGATCCAGATTGAAATCTACGGGTGAACCCGGGACTCATACTCCTCACTGAACCAACGGACTCCAATTCCATTGCGTTTAAGCCATGGATTTGGGCCTTAAAGACAGATGCAAGCTTTGAGGGGGCACACAGGGTTCAAGCATATCACTCGCAATCTATTATGCCGTGTGGAAGTAAATAAATATGAAATGGTGGAGCGATCAAAAGGAAGAAATAGATCCGACTCACAAGTCCAACGTTGGATGGTCGAGGGAACTGTCAAACAAAACAATAGTCAAGGGAAAGATAGCCCTCTTACCTGTAATTTGATCTGACTTTCCTCTGTATCGGATTATCCTTTGGTCATGTAATTCATACCCGCCACTCCTGTCCCCTTAACCCTTGCCCCTGGTCCTCAGCTTCCAGTTGTATTACACAAATGCATATTTATTAATGGTAGAAATCCATGGCTTGAATAAAATTCGTACGCGTATATGCTCCAGACTCATTAATGGCACCCATAAAGCACTCGCTAATGTAATAATAGATATTAACTGGCAATAATAGCTCAGAATCCCCACATGCATGCCGTCCCGCGGCGAGCTATTACAGTACAGATGTTAGTTAGATCTTAAAAATACATTATTTGCGCATTATTATTTTGCCGGTATCAAATTTTAGTTACAAGAGTCTACCCGCACTTCAATAATTTGTTGTGAATAAATTTTTGAATCATTCATCCTCAAATCTAAGCCTAACGCCTTCAGAATCAATAGCAAATGTGCCGTCCGTGTGTTAATGTAGCTAGGCCCAACAAACCGGGACTTGTATTTATTTAAGTATTTTTATAGGTCTTTATTAAGAAAAAAACATTGTCGTATCCAGAATTCCTGAATATGTAAACAGGGCGCTTACTAAGGAGCACTGGCTTGCATAGCTGCTTATTATATGCATGTCAAACAAAATTGACAACAGGCGAAAGCTGGCAGCCGGATTTCATAGCCCGGGTTGATAAAATGGAGAAGAAATTAACGGAACAAGTTTCTCTTGTCCTCGCGTGTCGTGGGAAAGCAAATTGCGATGAATATTTTAAGAGTAAAAACCAGAGTAAACTTGAAGCAAAAAAAAAAGCAATCGTATTGGTCCATATTAGATCCACTCTTTTGGACTGATGGTGGGAATTCATAATGACTCTCGTGTCAGGCAGGCGACCGCCGCCCTTGTTCTCTCCAACTCATTCCTTGTACGTTCATACTTTATGAATTGCCTCCACTTTCAACTACCAATCGAAGTTTTATGAGACTCTCGCCACTACTTCCTGCGATTTTCTGGACAAGCAAATTGAGGAAATGTCATGCCCTTCAGAACGACGTTAAAGTTAATTATAATTGGTGTCCTCGGCCAAGACTCCACAAATCTAAAAAATAATTATGTATTGTTGAGAAGTCCTTACATAAAATATTTTGAATTGAATTAGCTTGAACAATATTTTTACATAATTTAAATTTGTTTTCATCCAGAGAAATGCAATGATGAGTTCAACACTTAATAAAAAAAATGGTTCCTGGGGATTCTCCGGCACGAGCTTAAAGTAAAATACTGCAAGAGTACTAAAGTTGTATGCTACGCCGGCCAGTTCACCAAATTGCGTGCAGGTATCACAAATTAGTTAAATTTTATAAACTAGAATTACATCAATGCGTTGTGATTTTGCGACTTCAAATCCTGTATTCAGATGCATCCGTTGGAGAATAATGAAGTCTGAATTTGTGCCTTGTAATCATGACCTGAATGAAAGGACTACGGACTGACTGGGGTTAAAAGAAGAGACCGTTGATAAAATCAAACGTATTGTTTGCCACCAGACACACGACCTGGGCACTTCATTTCATCCCACGCTCTCGAAGAATTAATCACTCAATTATACGGAACTCCAAAATGGCAGCGTCATGGAAAATCCATTGGAAGACATTCAAATCCAAAAATATAAATCCTTCCAGCATAAGGTAACCCAAAACATGTTTTTAAAGACCCAATTTAGCATTTTAATTAATTAAATTGTTCGAGCTATGATTTGTAGGCAAACAGATTCAAAAATAAGTGGATTGCTTGCAGGGCATTACATGTTACAGGACCGGTGTCCGCACAAGTCAGCTTGTTGCAATTGCAAACGGAACCATTCAAACCTTTGTCACCCTCCGACCGCTGAGTAGGTCAACATGTAATAGGTTGACATTAGTAAATGGTGTCGCTTTTTCCACAGCCAGCCGGGAGCCTGAGGTGAACCGAGGGACCCTCTTCAGAAGGAGACAAGAGGACAAAAGGATGATACAAAATACACCACTCAAAGCTAACCCAGGACCAGAAACTTGTGTAAAGAATGAATTATGTAATTTTCCTATTGAATGAGCTCCACCCATCACCACACCAACATTTGGTTTGATTTCATTTTCTCTTGGTTCAATTTAATACTCGACAACATGAGAGATATTGAGTGGCGGGTCCACTATTCTATTCCTGGACACAGACTCATCCTATTCATGGATTGACATAAAAGTGGGGTGCAGGCAGAAAGGATGGGAACAAATGTGGATGGGATAATGGGATGGTTACTCTCAATTAGACATGGCTGAAGTGCACGGATATAGTCACACGACACAAATTTGTCGTGTCATTTCTCTCACATCTATCAAGACCTGGTTCTTCCCTCTTCCAAACTCCGTTGTCAAATTGCAAAACTTCCCAGATTCGGTTGAACCCAAACCAGAGTCAGTCTTACTTGCTATGATGACTTATGTATTACTATTTTGCAGGGATTACATCGACTAAGGCAAGCAATATAAAATATAAATGGCATCAATATAATCCTAAATTTAAATGACCTCCTTTTCATATGTCCCCATTTAATCCCCTTCCTTAGAAACTACAGTTTATAAATGTCCCCACGGGAAAATTTCCCAAAGATTTTGGTTTAGCAGATAAGAACTCAGATGGAGAAATAAATTTAGATCAAGTTTTAAGAGGAGGTTAAAACCGATGTTGTATTTCACTGGATCTTTCATTTTACTTCCAATTATATACATATACATCCTTATAAAGTGAGGATTTGCGGAGCCCCTTGGGAAGGGACGAGCACGTTCCGCAGTGTATCTTGAGTACATAAGGATTTGATTGAAATGGATCCGCGCTCTGGGAAGGTTTGCATTGGAAATGAATCCGGGAATTTTTTTTATTTGCACAATGGGCACGTAAGTTACATGTAGGCAAGTTGTGCAGGTAATGGGCAACCCATGTGTATGGCTCCTTGGATGGATGAATAAATTCAATACCTGTGGGAAGGGAGACTAATAGGGAAGGATAAGCACTAAAATCAACACACAAAACAATTGAATGAAACGAGAAAGGTGCCTGACGCGTGGACGTTCGGTTTGCTTCCAAATATTCTTTCCGTAAGTAAAGTACTCTGCTCTGAAAATCTAGTATTTTCCTTCCGTTCTTTGGTTCAGCGAAGCCATAAATTGTAAAAAAGAAAGAGTTGTGTGGCACACCTGAACAGTGGTCCTGCGCACTGTAATTTGGGTAACTAATGGCTAATAAATACTTTAGAATATTAGATTTGGAATCTAGAAGCCAAAGAGGGATTGAATCATTTTATATCATTCAATTTCCATTTCCCCCATTTAAGCGGATTTACCATGAATTGGGATTTTCAGTGTTTCACAGAATAATAAATCTTTGCATGATATCCATGTGTGTGAGCAGGACACGTACGTTAGAATTGCCAGTGAATCCATTGATTGCAGAAGCGAGGCAAACCGTCAACTTTTTCAACAATTGCTCGCATTGCATTGTATTGAATTATTGGGTGAGAGAATGACAAAGGGAAAGAGACCCAGGGAAAGAATGGGATATTTTTGTATTATTTGGTGTAACAAGCTTCCATTTTTTCATGGAAAAATAGAAAAAAAAGGCAATATCAGAATAATGGGCAAATTATGGAATACGAATACGATTCACTCACATCACATTGGATTTCTCTTTGGCAGACCAAATAAATATGCCTAATGCCTGGCATGGATGGATTCTACCCCAACTCCCTTGCCCGGTTAAAAGCACATGCCATCCATTTGAAGGAAGGATTTTTTTTTCTGTATAAAACTCAGCCGCTGGTTATGTGTTCTTTTATTTTCTTTTACACAAGTTCTGTAAGCCCTTTATGAGCTTTGGGCTTAAGCTTATTAGTGGACCGCTGCTCGCTCCTTGAATTAGGACCGAACGACGACGCGTCGCGAATGCAATTGATGTGTTCTACACAGGGGATTCCTGCTTCCAGTTGACTAATAGCATATGCAACATTCCACGTGCCTACAAAATTCCCATCGAAAGATTTTCAGAGTTTGTATCAACATCAGTTCTATAAAAATCATTACAAAAACCTTGATCTGGGTGAAGCTGCTTCCAGCATTTTATCTTCAATCAATAATTCAACAGCTAGTTTCTATGCATGCCCACTCAGAAACTAAGGAGAAATCTGACATAAAAATGTCTAAGGAAATTACTTGAAAGTTATTCATAGCAGAGTGACGCAGTAGTTTCGGTGTCTAAGTGGATGACTGCATACTTTATCATCTCTTCCCTCGCGGTGAAAAAAGATGGGCTGTTCCCTTCTTGGAAGCAAAATAATACTACAGGTGAAAATAAACTTATGCTGAATGTGAACTCAAAGACCAAAATACTAAAAGAAAATTAGATTTTTCATTCGTTATTGTTGTCCCATTAAATATAGTTTGTAGTCTAAGCAGGTTTTGATGTTTTTAAAATAAGTTGTGCCAGAAATTTAACTTCATTTGGATGCCAATCCAAAGACTTTTCTGACAGATAAGAATAAGATCAGTTTGAAATTCTAACTAGAGAAAGCCGACTAAAATTTGCTAAATGAGATTTAGCTGGATCAATTAAATTAAACCTTTGATGAACCGATTGAGTGAACGAGAAATCAACAAAACCGCAAGATATCATTGTGTAAAACTTGTATTCTGATTTCTGTAGTTTCACATGGAAAACCTATGAATGACTAATTAAGCTTGTCCGGATGTGTTAATTTGTGTACGGTAAGAGCCTGTAATCAATTTTCTTTACACAATTATAAGAATGAGCCACCAAATTAAATGCAATCAGAAGTAAAATTATACGAGTACAAAAAATATTCATATTTTCACTAATTACCATTTAAATTTTTGTTCAGTGCCTATGAAGAGGTATTCTTGTTCAAGATTCGTATCGCCCGTAATATTTCACAATTATAAATTCAATACAAAATAAGCACACAGCTATGGCAACTTATCTGACTGGAAGCATACTACAGGGACACTGGTTCAAAATGCAATATGACTGACGACAAAATATACAATGGAACCAATAATAACATTATAATAAAAACATAAGCAGTAAATTTGTACATACTACATGTTTTGGTATAGTAAAATCGTTGACTTGACTCAAATACAGCACGTAACAAAAGAAATACTCAACATTATTTAAAAATCCCAAACAGGAATTAGCAGGCAATGGTGTAATGACCACAGCACAATCCAGCTGCCAAAATATACCAGCGGTTTACAATCAGCTTCAGTACAAATTAACAGACAGTAATCAAAAATGCTGCAAATTTAACTATTATTATAAAAATGGTTGGGCAATTTTGGCAAAAACAATATCAAAACGTACAAATTTCGGAGTACATTTATCATGCTTTCAA
Source organism: Orthonychiurus folsomi (assembly GCA_036851895.1). Classification (NCBI taxonomy): domain Eukaryota; kingdom Metazoa; phylum Arthropoda; class Collembola; order Poduromorpha; family Onychiuridae; genus Orthonychiurus; species Orthonychiurus folsomi. Next base: position 119,916 of record JAAXYW010000009.1, on the reverse strand, counting down.
GCGCAGGTAAAACAACACAGTTAATATTCAGAGTGTTCAGATTCTTTAATCGTTTACAGTAACACAGACAATAATCTGAGATGGCACGAAGCAAAAGATTAAAACTCTAATTCAATACATAAAATTAAAAGTCCAATTAATTTAACTTCTGCATACAAACTTCATCAAATAAGAAATAGAAAATGGGTGGCTTATTTTCCAATAAGATTGGGGATTCTCTGTAAAGGGGTTTTCCTTGGCAGTCAGAATTTCCTTAAAACGAGTTCCACAATCCAAATCCATCATTCAAAATTGTAACAATTCTAGTCTTATCAACAAAGCTCAAATCTGAATCATTTTGTAACAAAATACTTACGAAGTCGCATTGTAAAATATGTGTGAAACTTAATTTGTCAAGTAGAAGTATGAATACCTTCAGTTGACAAATTAATTGCATAGCATCAATTCCTCAATCCGATGAAATAATGGATTAGGAAACTCCGCGTTCTAAATTCGACAATATCAATTTGGTTTTTAACAATATTATGTCCCTTCCCATCGATCATCAAATCCTTAATGGTGGCTCAAGTTTTAATAATTAAGTAACTAACGGGGTCCGTCTTTAAATCTGTTAGTCAAAAGTATAGGCAGTGTAATAGAAAAAGTAATGACTAATTTAGTACTCGTATTCGGCATTCAGAAATCTACCTACGTATAAGTAAAGGTACAACATTAGAGACACTTGTCTAGTAGTAACTGAATGGGATGTCTTGTACTTCTAGTAATTATGTATCTTCTAATCACACAATGTCACGGTTGATAGACCGACTCCGTATGTTTGGTTTTAGTGTTCCGGTAGTAAGTAGATTATCGTTATTGTTTTAACTTGGATGACATGGTTTTCTATTCGATATAGTAACCTTAATAGTCATAACATTTCATATTTGCAAATGTCATCTTCTCATCTAGTGAAGCCACCTGCACTCCTCACTTTCAACTTGGAACTTGGTTTTCAATTCAATCAATTAATTAATACAACATGTTGGATTAGAAAAAATGTATACAGCCAAGGCAATTAGTTTTAAACCTGTTACGTGATTTCGGAAGACTTCAACCTAGGTTCAAACTATCTTTCTGGTTAGATCAATCCATGTCAAAGATAAAATCAATGGGTCTTATTGTTAAAAGACACATCGAGGGCTTAGGTATAACATGGGGTAGTTTGACCAAACCTAATGGCAAACGGGTTACTCGACCAAAATTATTGAGATAGAGGGAGATACCAGATATGTTTCGTTTTTAAACTTACAAAACTTGACCATTATATAACCAATTAAAGCAAACGTGTTTATGCAGTAACTAACGTCGAGTTTTCACTTTCAGGATTTTAAAATCATAAACTGTCCTTATAGGCTTAACCCATATTATGTTATGTTATATGAGGTAAATCAGTTTGCATTCAATATTGCCAAACATTTTTTGAAATCCAACACAATTTAAGCGGTTGGTTACCATTTAAGCTTTCTAATTGAGCTAGAGTTGGAAATTCAAAAGTTTGCTACTGTTTTTTTGGTCTCGTGGTATTTATATTCCAACCAATTTGTATACAGACTCCGTTGGGTAGTAGTACATTTAAAATTGCATCAAGAATTTTTTACAGGAACAACACGGCCACTGGTCTTCACCTTGGTTTAACTGCACTGTTTACCGAGACCTTTCAGCTAGCTTCACCTACACTTTCAGACTGCTACTAATATCTCAAGATAATCAGTTTCAAGCTGACTTCGGGAAAACCTAACTACAATGAATATATCAATTAAAGAAATCAACAAGAAATAGTTTCTGTTCCTCATCCCATACCTTCACGTTCCCGAGATGGTAGGGAAGCCGTAAAAGTTCAGCCAACAAGCGAGTCTTAACTCTACATCCTGGTTTAATTATTGATTTGTACGTATTCTAGCCAGATTCATTCCCTGCTCTCATTTTGATATTACAGTTTGACCTACCATGAATAGCACAAAGGGGATTATTATGCACAACTTAAGTCAAGGTCCATTAGTCCTTACAAGGTAACGACTGTTAGCTTAAACAACTTGACTCATACTTATCAGCCTCACTTCAACTTCTATAAAATGTACATAGTCAGTGGTCAGGATCTGAATTCGCAAGATAGAATGGGCAACTCAGGACAGAGTTCCAAACATAGTGATCGTCATACGAACACCTAACAAGGTCCTCCCCTTACACGTTTTAAACGCTGTAGTACAACGACCTTTCAGCCTTTATGCCTAAACACAGACTAATCTAAACAACTAATTAATAGTTGAATGCTGCTGCTCGTGTCTTATGTAATTATTATCTTACTTGGGCTAACTACTCTCCTTCCTGTAATGTCATTTGTGTAGACGAATGTAAGAGTATGTCTAGATACCTACAAACTTCTTAAATTATGGCCACTCAGGTGCTTGTAAAAATTAAACAATATCAATTTTGGACACTCAAAGATTATGTTACTGTGACGCATAACAGGAGGTACTTAATACTGATTGGTCATAGCCAATATTTATCATCCTGTCAATCCATCGTAAAGAGCCAGGATATTTACAATTATTGTAGTTTAGCAGAAACCGAGACGTTATTCCATTCATGGTACTGTATTGTGCGTCATTTTCTGTCCTCAACCAGTGTCGTCCCATCCTCATCTCACACTCCAGTCTTCATAAAAAGCTGCAACCCTGCACCGGGATGACCGGGAATCCCCTCTTAAATTTTACACATGGAACAAACCGTTTTTTGGCTGATTTCCCTCTCCCAAAGTGGAGATCTCACACCTTTTGGTTACTGGCACTTGTACAGAATTTACGGAATTACCCCTTCAAACTAGTGAGTATTTAATATCGAGGATCAATATTATTCCCTGAATTTGTTCATCTTTACACTTCGGCCATTCTTATTGGTCAAGACGGTTCTTGAAGCAACACTCCTCTTTCAGCCAGCGATAACAATCCACTAAACTCATGTTCCAAAACATGTCGCGACTAGAAACCAAAACAATTAATTTATAAATTGTAAATCAAATTAGCCTGAAATGTATTATACACAAGGATAATACCTGAGTGATTTGGTTGGGAATTTTAAGAGCTAAAGCCATCGAATTGTGGTCAAAACTTTCATCTAGAGCAATCAATGCACCGTGCACACCAGATTCTTGCAGATTCATGCCGTACTCCTGCCCAACGCAAACAATTGCAATGTTAAATAAATAAATACTCTGTAAAACAGATACTAAACAGAAAGTATTCGCAATTACCTTAAGACCGATGGATTGAACCCATTTTATGACTCGATCATTTGACCATACCAACAAATCAATGTTTTCAATTTCGCTGGCTCTTCGTCTGTCTTCTAATAATTTCCGGTCGTAGTTAAGTCTCTTCAGGCACACAATGCCAAACTGTAAACTAGTTCTACGAAAGAAGAATACAATAGCTCACATTCAAAATCTAAAAATCAAAGTCTAAATCACGAGTTTAAAAACGGCAAGTGAGTAATACCTGTGATTAGCGTCCACCATTTTCAATTGTGTACGTAGGTCTTTCTTTGTGAGGTGATCAAGCATTCTCGCATCCACCAGGCATTCCATGAAAGTAGTTCGGTACTGTGGCAAGCCCAGAGATGGAAGCCAATAATTTCCAATCCATTCATGGTTCATGTCTCCAAACGCCAAATGACCTAGTCTTGAAGCAGTTGGAGCAGATGGACTTGTAAGCGACACCATTTCCTGAATTGCCAGTCGCAGTTTCAGCCGGTGCAAGGGGTTACTATACAATTCAATAAACATTAGCTAACACACACAAACGGGCAACGGCCCTGGGTTAAATCAAGCAAAAATTACTGGATGTGCTTGATAAGTCTGATATTCATTGTGAAGTTAAGAGTTAAGGCAAACCTTATTTTAGTTCGTCCAATCTAACGCACTGACTTAGATTTAAAAATAAAAAAAACTTTGAGCTCACCTAATCCCGATCTCTCTTTGAATTTCAGTGTCACTTAGCGCACTCATGATAGCCCCGGACTTGACATTTGCTCGACAAGCGGCAACGTACCAGGCAGGCATTCCTACCCATTGTTCCAGCCAGGCATCTATAGTAGGACCATTCCAAAGTGCAAACGGTGTTCCGGCCTTCATAGCCTCGGAGAGTAACTTAGTCTTTCGCTTTATCCTTTTTAGAATAAAAATTAGTTATAAATATATTAATTAATTATTAATAATTAATTCCTTAATTATTTATTTATTAAATACTTATTTTTTAAATTAAACTCGTAAATTTTAAAATTACGATTCAATGGTTTTCAATGGATTCAATGGTTTTCAATAGTTTCAATGGTTTTCTTTCTCAATTTGAGCAACTAGTCGTTACTTTCCTGAAACGCGCGAAATTCAAATGAAGTCCCATTTCCTTTGTTCAAGTCGCGACCTGCAAGTGTTAATTTTAGAGCAGACAACTATTTAAGTAAAAACAAAAATATTCTTCTGTGGAAAATGTCGGAAGTCCCTTCAACGTCAACCGGAAAAATAGGGCGACCAGAAAAATGGAAGAAAATGGGGAAAAAATTACTACCAATTGCGCCTGTACCAAGAAAGCAGAGAAAGATGTCCGACGCTCCGAATCCTGATCTATTTCACCAGGTGAGTACTTTTATTGTACTCAAATTTTGTTTGGTTAGCCTGGAAACTAATCAGAAAAAGCTCTGTAGTGACATTAATTTATCTAGGGTTGCTGGAGAATTATTCGTTAACCATTATTTCTATGCGAGAAGTATTGAGCTCTTTTATTTATGGTTACTGCTTAGATTTTGGTAGAAAGGAATGATTAATTTGATTTTATTACTAGAGTCACCAAAACCCAAGATCTGGCATACACTACAGTAATATTGATCCCGGATCGTACAAATGCTTACGACTGGAATTGAACACTGAAATATCAAGGTATTCTACCAACTTTGAAATGTAGAGAAGTGTGTGGTTTGCTTTTTCACACTAAGTGGGATGAGTCGAAGCATTTTCATGACACCCACGTTAGGTAAGAAATACAATATGAAATAATTTAAATTAACACACAGAACACAGAACAAAATCCTCTATAGTGCCTATGATCCCAGCACCACCCTTATTGGATTTTTTTAATATGGAAAAATGGAAATCAGATGTCGGTATGGTTGTTCAACCAGGAGAAGAAAAACATGCTGCTTTTAAAATAGCACTAATGGATCGCCTTCAGAAAAGAAAACGAAGCCATTACTTTGCCTATATCGTTCTTTTCTTCCCAGTAGACGTTGTAACAGTGGAAATGGCGTGGGCATTTATGGAGAATGACGAGAAGGAAACTCGGATCATTTCATATTATGCAGGACGGGCTAGCCTTCAATGGACAGATTTTGATGCCGAATCCTTTCACTTTTCGGAGAAAAGGCAACAATCTACTGTACTCGACTACATCAAGAAAAGCCAGTGCCAAGCATTCCAGCTGTGCGCTTTGGAATTTGAAACATTGAACGAAGCCACTGACCAAGAATCCATCTTCCAACTTTTTGGCTGAACATCAACTACAGTCCCTAACATTCCGAACTCCCTAAATTTCAAAATTATAAACAAAAAACCGGAGGGGAATAATTGGTCTCACTTGCCTCCTACCGATTTCAACTTGGCCATTGATGAAGGCAAGGAAAGGGCACCATTGGTTTGCGTCAACAAGGACTGCAACACCTCCCACAAAGTTCGAGGAAAATGCTTTGGAAAACTCTACAAGGATGAGGTGAAACTTATTCCATTTGAATTTAAAGGTTAAGTTTAAAAGAAGCAATACAAAATATTTGCAAAATTCAGAATACTAACAAAAAACAAACGTTCGAAATAAAAGCGATTTTTAAATTTCGCATCAGTTACAGAATTCAAGAAAGTCAAGTTTCGTATTGTGTATTTTTAATATTAGCATTTCGAAAATTAGAAAAAAATACCTTCTCCTATCGAAGTCCGCCTTTGCTGCGAGGGGAAGAGGAACCGGATTCACGGACTGGACTGATGGAAGACTACTTGTGCTCAAAACTGGTGTGGATAGGGCTTCACTAGCCAATGAGCCCTCACTTTCAAAGCCACCCTGATCATATATTAGTGAATCTTTTCCCTTTCCCTACGGCAAAATCATACCCAATTAGTACAACTCGTTCCATTAATTCAAAAATATTAGCTGGAACCACACTCACCTTTTCCTTTTTACTGAACAGGCGACCCCAAGAGGATTTAATACCTTTCTTCTTGGCAGCCGCTGCCATTGCCGCAGCTGATGTGGTATTTACAGGCAAACCTCCAAGGTTAGACCTATCCTGGCCAGAGTATGATCCCTGGTACATATGATGATGCGGAAGGCTTTCTTGGGACATATAATTTTGTCCGTGACTAGCGCCGGGAAGGGCAGCACGTCGGAGTTCTTCTGTACTTTGACCGTAGGCGGATGCATTTGGCATGAGACGAAGGGATCTTGGAGTCGGAGGACTAGCTTCAGGCTTCATTCCCATAGCCATTCCCATGTCGGGCATGGTGAGATTGCTTTGGTGATAAATTTGGGAAGGTCCCACCGACTCACTCATTTGTCCCGGAGATGAGTAAAAGTTGCCGGGAGATAAGGATGCAGGAACCTGTATACATTTAATTGTTCCAATGTACTTTGATCTCCGTCAACATTTCAACCCCAGAGCATTATGAGACGAGACATATTGTTCAAACAACTAACCGTATGAAACTTATGAAGGTAATCACGTTGAGGTGAAGGATTGGATCTGGGAGTAGATCTACCACTGAGAGGAGGAGATGGCGGGCGGTCGAGTCCACGACCTCCCATTTCAAGACTTCTTCCGCTTAATGGTGGTGACATTGCTCTATCGTACATTCCTCGACGAGACAGTAAATTCACATGCTCAATAGACCCAACGCATGATTCTAACTGCTCGGCTCGTGCCTCTGTGTTCTGCTTTTCTTCCTGAATTAATCGTATTTCATTGTTGATAGCATCTAACTGCTCTTGAAGCATGAGGGCCAACGTTTGAGCGTCAGTTTGCTGCGACGGTGACAAAACGTCAGCAACGGAGAAAATGCTTTCTGAGTCCTCGGCTTCTGCATCGCTTAAATCAAAGCTCTGCTGCACATTTCCAAGAACTGCCACTTGTTCAACTGGGTCCCACTCCACATCACCCTACACAAAAATAAGTGGACCAAATTAATTCTGGAATTCAATATTAGACAACAGCCTAACGCCAAGTGTAATGTATTTCTGACCTTAGAGTCGTCATCTAGGCGATGCTTTGCAAGTCGCCGTGGAAGCGAGTGCGTATCAAAACTAGAATGGCTGCTGGTACGGACAAAAGTAGCTTCTGCTGGCGTTGGACTCAAACTTCTTGTGAGTGCCTCGGTTTGCTGAATATTGTAAGCAATTTCTTGTTGGTACAGCTGAAATTGATAGATAAACCACTATTAAAGCACTGTTTTTGAAATAAAGGTTTGACTTTTTTTCCTAAAACTTTTTCTTTTTAAATTCATTTATTTAATTTAATGAATTTAAATCCTAATTCATGGGAATGGCGAGTCCATTCTCGTATTTTATGTTTTTTTTAACTTTCCTACCGACTTTGCAGTGCCGAAGAGTTGACTATATAACATAGAAACATTTTGCCCACCTGGCGTTTAAGGCTCTCAACTTCTAGTCTTGCTTTGGTGACCTCCTTGACAAGCTCAGCCTGAAGAATTCAAACATTGCCAGTTTAAAATATGATAAATATTACTGAATTAATGAAATGAGAACAAACTTTCTCGGTCTGCATTTCTTCAAGGAACTTGCGAGTCTTATCCAGCTCTTGGGTGAGGGCGTTCTTTTCTTCTAGAGAGTGCATTCTCTCCTGCAAGTGAACTTGGAGACGATCATTAGACTCGGCCAGGAGCTTGTCGACCGTTGCTGATAGTCTAGCGTTGTGGTCTTCATTAACTCGGGAACGCTGGTTGAGACGAACCAACTCCGTGTTTTTTTCTTCCAATTGAGCTTCTAATCGGGCTACTCTCTCCTCTGCAGACCCGTGGCGCTCCTGTGCCTATTGTAATATAAAGTCAGGTTCATTTTTTCAGATAAAAGGCCAATATGCTCAATTGGGCCCTGCAAATGTGAGAAGAAAGAACGGCAAAACACCTGTGTCAGAGCGTGTAGTCTCTGCTTCAACTCTTCCTCCATGTCAGGCATTTTGGAAAACTGTGCCAATTTCTGGTCTGACAGCTCTAATTTCTCCTGAACGGCACGAGTTTTCTCCTCTTGAAGCTTCAACTGAGCCTCCCTGTGCTGAATCTCCTGCTCCAACTTTTCATTCAAGTCATGAAGAGACGTTGACTCCCTTTGAGCGTTCAAATAGCGTTTCTCCAACGTCGCAATCCGTTCCTCCTGCAAGAACAAAAAAAAAGAATTTTAAAGATTCGACTTTCTGTAATGGTGTTCGCCGCTCGCTTTGAGAAAAGAGGCTCAAGTTGGTCGTACCTCAATCCAACTTTCTTTTTCACCCCTTCCTACAAATGTATCTTTCCAACCTTCAATTCCAGCGTTTCTTTATTTAATTTTCTTCCGCAATTCAATCAAATGATTTCTTGTGACCGATAAACCGTCAACTAGTAATGAGGGTTCGTGCTTTGAAAATTTTATTCAGCATTTCAGAAATAATGAGATATTCAGGCAAATGCTTAGCGAGTACGCTCAGCGAGTGTAACAGAAATACACGATTAAGGATTAAATCACTAGAACATCAAATAAAATAGATTTATTCTCAAAATTATTTGATAACTCGCATGACGGATTCGGATGACAGAATTCATTTAACCAGTGAATTGAATTGAGAACTTCTAAATGCCTTTAAAAACCCTTAAATTGAAAAACTGAACGAAAAATAGTTGAAAGCCAACAGAGCCACAGAGTCTATGATAAATATATGGTCGTTCTTCAATTTTGGATTGCCATACCGGGAGAAAATATTATCTGGGCTTTGCTGCATCATCCTGTGGTGTGGGGAAAGATGATAGGAATCTCTCTTTCCATCTTCCCCTCTCTGCATTTTAATACTCTTTCCCTAGTAAAAAAAAAATCCAGTCTCTAGATAAAGATAAAGCGACCGCATTATCAAACCCTTGGTTAACTTCAAAGTCAAATCGAGTAAGAAATCAAAGGGTGGCACTCCTAACTCCGCCATGCCTCACAACAGTCTCACTAGGCGGAGTCTAATATCCATATGGTGGTACGAAATCAAAGAATGCAATAAAATCCCCTCCATGCATAATCTTCCTCCAAGCTATCAGCTACGCAATTTGGTAGGAAGGCATTGGCTCAATTTTATGGTGAGCCAAGCTTTCCAAAGAAAGTCATCTTAATAACTCAGAAGTGCAAATTCGAAGAAAGCATAAAACTAAGATGAGTATTAGAAAAAAACCGCAGGCATACCTGATCAACTTTTTGAGCTGCATTTTCCCGTGAATCCCTCTGCAATTTGGCATTGTTCTCTTGTGCTCGGGCCAGCTCTCTTTGAGTCCTGCTCAAAGCCTCCTCCAACTCAGACACACGACCGCTCAACTCACTTGCTCGTCTTTGAACACCGCTTAGCTCTCCACCCTACAACCATTACAATGAAAAATCACTCATCAAAACCTCATTACAGACAAAGTGGAATCACACGTGGATCCCGTATCAGGATAAACACAAACTTCTCTGTAAGAGCAAGTTAAACTTGTATTCCAAAATTATTCATATTTTCAGACCAGGAAAAGTTGGTGCTTTGATTACGAAGTATAAAAACACGAACCTGCTTATCCAAAGCGTTTTGCAAGTCTGCTATTTTAGATAGATCTGCATCTGCTTCGAGGGAGCCGTTCGAAACTCGCTGAAAAACATCAAACAAAAGTTAGCTTGAGTCAAACGTTATTTACACATAAACAAAGGCGTAAAATTATTGTTGGAAAATTATTCAATTTGGATCAAAAAATCTATTCTAAAGACTGAGCATTCCTAAAACGTATGGCCATAATACTAACCTTAGTTTGATTGAAAATATTTCGACTTGCGTCAGTGGTGTCGGTTGTCTCTCCATTTTCTTTGGATTTCTCCGGAGTTCGTCCACTCTTCGCTTGATGTAACTTAATGACAAATTAACACAACAATTAGTATGATCAAAACGCAGTTCTCCCAACTCTTAGTTTTACACCACTGCTGACTTTAAAAAAATTACAAATTGGTTATCTCATGCAACATCCTTTTATTCAGAGAAGCACACACAGACATCCCAAATGAGAACTTTCAAACCAAATTATCCTTTCGGTCTAGGAATTAAATCACTTCAACATTGGTACATAAAATGTTTAATATTTATGGTATTCAAGCATTCTCCAACTGAGGCCATTCAATCAATAAAGAAACAACAATGTTCCATTACTGTAAAATTAAAACGTGCATCTAAGTTTACATCTGAACAACTTTCAAAATGCAAAAACCTTTTAATTGCAACAAATATTTTCATAGCTTCAGATTTTCAAATTTTAAAAAAACGTTAGATTTTGAGTAACTCTTAAAATATTGGTAACGTCGTTGCGTCGTTTTCTTTTCTGACTTTGAATAGACGAGCATTGAATGAAATTGAAAGAGGAAATATTAATCTACTGTGCTTATCAATCAACACAAACACAGCTAGGTTGCATTGATAGATCATTATTAATTGAACCAAGCCTTATTGCAACTTCAAATCTCAATTCGAGAGAATTGAGAATAAAGAATAATGCATTTAAAAAAATTCACCTCATCTTTAGATTGAGTTAATTCATCTTCTAATTGTGAGACTCGTTCAAGGGCAACCCGTAGTCGTTCTCGAACCTGCAAAAGAAATACATTATAAATTAGTGTTAACAAATACGCTAAATGTAAATAATAAATCATGAACAGATAAATGGATTAACGTGTTCAAGTCAGAGGGTCAAGGGCTCAAGGGTAAACTCAGCGTACTGGTCATTCATTGAGCAAATCATAAATTGAAAATAGTTTACTACTATGCTAGTATTGTGGTGCCGATCTCACTATGGATCGGCAATAGATTACTTCAAAATCTGAAAATATTTCTGAACATAATAGGGGGTTTGAAGTGATTAAGATTATCGGTTTTTTCGTTTTTCGATTATTGGATTAACTCAGTTTTACTTGAATGCACTCGCTTAAATGCTAAACCGCTTTTCGCTTATTGGGAACGGAAAAAACGATTAAATCCAAATAATCGTCTCCAGAGACGATTAATGATTATCGATTAAAATCAGTTTATTTGCATGTAAAGTAAAAAACAATTATAATCGTTAATCGAAAAAAGCGATTTAATCGGTTAATCACTTTCACTTGAAACCCCCTAATTTACAGTACCCAACAGCAATTGTTCAACAAGGAGGGTGTATAAACTCAAGACCAGAAATCATTAGGCTAGGCCTCGACGCAGAGGAGCTGCTTGTATTTGGAATGATGTTTTCTCTGTGGGAGGAACGGGCCTCCGAAGTTGAACTTCAACCATTTCGGCCTTTATGGTGCACTGCATGTGAATTGCATTCCTCGATTCAAAATCCGTACTTTTCCTTACAAAAATTGTGCTTCTGAACTGGACTACGGCAAGAGCAACTGCTCAGTATAATTTTTTTTACAAACAGCATAACTTACATACATCTAACTAACTATCTAGTTTACTGCTATTAGTATTCATTCAATATTTCATTTGAACTGATAAGTGCACATAATCTAGCTTCACAGCTTCAGTAGAGTTTTGATGTATGAAATCGTAAGGTAGATCATGCTTATAACACCGCACACAGTCAAATCATTAGAATTCTCAACATATTTTCAAGCTGAAGACAATGAAAAGAAAACACAAAGTAGGAGGTGACAGCATTCCTACCATCATTTTTTGAAGCTGCAGATTCATAAAAGTGGCATTCTTTTCAAAATGTGGATGGAATTTAAAACGAAACCAAACACAAATGGACCTCGGGCCTTGGAGCTCCTTAAATCCTTCCTACTACCCCCAAGATTTTCACAAAAATGGAAAAAGAATGTGTGCAGTGCCACACGCTGAGAAATTTCATAAGTTCCTGTTAGCCAGTAACCTAAATACCATTCTCAACGTGTACAAGGCTGACAGCAAAACATCACTGGGTTATGACCATCGTGAAATTATTGTCCTTTCAAATCCCCAGGAGGGAGAAGGGGGTCATAAATTCTAGCAAATGATTTACTTGCAAATGTCATTCCGAGTTCTGCCAATGCAACTTACAAACTTCACATCGAGCCTCCAAAATTAGATGTTGTCTGTGTTGCCATTAATACCAGTCAAGTCCAAGCGGCAAATCCTACAGACTTTAAGTGAAATGTTGAAATGAATTTTCAGGACTTCCAGTTAGGATCTTTAATTACAACACAGGCTTACAAGTTTATTTGCCGCAAGATTTACTCTGTAATCATTGAATTCTCGACAAGTTGGTTACATGGTTTGCCTAATGTCAGAGCAACTAATAGTTATAAGTGTTAGTTGGAATCTAAGAAAATTCTTCGAAAGAGCCAACTGAAGTTGTTCTAAGCTTTACGTGAAAATCACTCTGCCTGTCCAGCTCGGCCATGAAGAAAATCTACTTTGAATTCTAGCCAACAGCTCCACAATTTCTTGAGCAAGAATATTGAGGAGGAAGTTCATGTTCAGCAAAGTTTCAAGAACAATCCCAACTTTTGTCAGACAATTTATCCTACACATTCCAGCTGGTTTTATTTGATTAATTTATTCTAGAGCTACTTAATTCGTCACCAAAACGCTTGTCAAATCTAAAACATTCATGAATTCCAACCTGATAAATAAGGAAAACTTTATCTTGACAACACGAGAACCATTAATTCCATACTGGTATATATTCCAAAGTTTTCAAAATTGAAATCTACTAATTAAATTTCCTCCTAATAAGTTGTATTGGCCTTACTTTCTAAACTTGTCATACATAATATAATTCTGCGAAACCACAAAAAATGCACCCCATGAACCCACATAGCAAGCTTCCACTATTCATTTAAAAGAAAATTCATCCATTCCGGTCAGGAAACAAACTCAGCATTGTATTGCATGCCCAAAAACTGTGAACACGTCAGAACCTATTTTGATGAAACACCTAAGGGAAGTCAGGTTAGCCGGAAAACAGAGTTCCCAGGCAGAAAGGGACAAGGAAGTCCTCTTCACCTCCAGAGTTCCATATCTGAGAAATATCTTGTGCAGTGTGAGAAAGTGCAAGAGACAAAGAGGAGGTCTCCCAAAAAATGAACGAGGCATTTGGGACTCGTTGACTGAAATCGTCCTTGGTTTGACTCAAGCAGGGAGAAAGTCTGGGGGCGGGAGTCTTTCGTCTCTTTAGACTGTAAACCATGGCCCAAACACACCCAGAATGAAAGGAAATATGAATCTTTGGAGGCCAAGTATATGTGAGTGTCGCTTTCCAGTACTTTAAAATGACTTTCTCCTCTCCTAATCCCAAGATGCAAATGGTCCCAGGAACGCATCTCCCTAATACATCAACCCTGTGCAACATCAGTCCCTTCTATATTATTACCTAACCTTCCCACTCAACCTCCCATTGCGCCTCACATTCCATCCAACGTGTCTCAAAGTTTATCTTACACTACAAGAGAAAAAAAAAACAAATTCATGGCTCGAATCAAATTTGGCTTTAGGCAACATTCTCTAGTCCCATTTGCAACGGGATCACCCCCTTCTCTTTATTCACTTGCAATCTCCCTTTTCACAGAACGCCGATATTACCCCCATAACTGTATCATTACACTCTCCTCATTGCCTCACTTTCACAAGCATATTACATGGCTGGAAATCCTATTTCACTCATACTCTTATTTCCCTGCCAGTCATTTCGGTAGCATTTCCCTATTCCTCTCAATCAAATACTTACATGGGGGAGGGGGAACAAATGCGGGATACGGAGAGTTGAAAAAGGGAAAGCGAAACTTGATACGACTCCGCGTCCAAGATCTACCAGATCCAAACACCGAAACACCTAATACCTCGAAAAGGGTTTTCATGGATTCCTGAAATGGACCATTTCACAATGCGTCGTCACAGATATCGAAATATTTAGACCAGACATGAATCTCTCAGTGTGTGTTCCCTCCCTGCCGTGACCAACCAGAATCCACAAATTCCGCAAAGAGGAAGCCAGAATTGTATCACGGGGGTTGGGAGTCGTAAAACTGAGAACGGAGTGTACCGACGCGGATGAACTCTGGCGAATCCAGAAAGGAAATGATCCATTGGAATGAAACGGAAAAGAAAGGAAATGAGATGACTGACAAAAGTCTGGCGAGGAGTGGTCAAAGGGACATAATATGGTGTACTGCTCAGAGTTGGTAAATCTACAAGATATTAAATAGTGAGACCTTTTCGTCGAGAGCTTTGTGGTGCTCAAAAAGTGACTTGAGTGCTTTCAGGACCTCTACTTCAGATGAAACTCCGGATTGAGCTGCAGCTTGCCTCTTGACCACTGTCATTCGGAGTGACCTTTCATGTCTTGACACTAAGCACTCCAAGTGTTCCAAAAGAAGCTGAAATTAATCCAAAAACAATTTAATTTACTTGTCTCGTCCACAGCGCTAAGTCATCTGTATCACGCAGCCTTAATTAAACGGCCTGGTGGCAATTTTTTCCCCACTGACAATCCCTTCAGTTTTGGTAATGCTTTGAAAAAACCAATCTCAGGTCCTTAAATTGAGGATAGGTTCGTGAATACAGTGAAAAGCTAACTTTTCTAAACATTCCCTAGCCAGACAAAAATCAATGTAAAACTAATAATATATTCGGTTGGAACTTGCGTTAAAAATGGCAGGATCATTTGCGTTGAAGGTGAAGACCAAAATAGTTGCCGAATAATAAAAATAAAAATGGCTTTGAAAACAAGTTGGAGAAAGCACGGAGAGGAGTTTCCCCACTCAAATTACTTTCATGCCTCCATTATTTCAGTCGAATAAGCTAATACGGCCAATAGGGACCTTCCTTTTCCTTCAGAATTCACAAGTGAGAATACAAAGCTAATAAAAACTTACGCGAGTATTATTTCTTTCTGCTTTCAGTTCACAAATTTCCTCTTCACGCTCCAAAAGTTGCTCTCGAGATTGGTTTAATTCCTTTGTGAGGCTGGCAAACTCCTGAAAAAAAATATTAAAAGAAAAGTTTATAAAAATCCACTCTACTTTTATTGAAGACGCATTCCTTCCATAGTGTAAGGAAACCGACTTGAGAGCATTAGACTAGCTTCAACCAATTCACCGAACTCAATAATTCAACTTCAATATCAACTTCCCGTCGCTTTCAATTGCGGTTTGCTTAATTCCTAATCCAAGCTAAAGCCGGTTCAACGACATATGTACTTCAGCAGTTCACTGTATACCAATTCCAATATCTACAGGAGGGTTTGCGGTTTTTCTAATTTAGGAAGGGCGTGAAATGTTCTCTGGATTGAATCTATCCAGACATCCTAACGTGGCAAAATGCGTTCCACTTTCACTTGGATCGTATTGAAATATTCAAAGGTCTAGGACTTCGCAGAAAATATAAACCCAACAAGGAAGAAATTTCTTTTCGCTGGAGGTCTGCAGAATTCACGCATACAGTTGAGCAGGAACGCGTGTGCCTTTGATTGTTCTTGCCCTGCCCAGTTAGAAATATATGTTAACTTTATCAAACACAAGCGTATAAGTATTAATTAAATATATTTCTGGGCATTGCATACATTGCATTTATAATAAAAGAAAATACACCTAGAAAAATGAACTCCAAATTGAAATACTAAAAAACCCTTCAAAAATAGCATAAACAAAATAACACTTCAAAGGCGTCCTCCCTTGAAACAAATTACAAATGGATGAGAGAGATAATTCTTTCAACATTCAAAAAATTCAAACTCAACCTCCTCTCCCTTCATCCTCATCTAACTTAAAGCATGTGCTGTCCTCATTTAATTTTAGCTAAAGCCCAAAGACTCAACCGGAGTTCCGGGACCCTAAAAGTTAAGCGAGTTATCTTTAGCTTTGAAATTAAACTGCTCAAGTGAGGGGTTGGAAGCCCGTCGGAAACTAACTTCCGTTCATCCCTCCTGCGATCAACAAGAGTGTGCACTAACTTAGAACCCCATCCACAGACTGGCTACTAATTAGCATTCCAATTAGAGGTACGTCCCTCCCTCCACTTCTCGCCATCCAGTTTTGCATCGGAAGCTGCTGTCGTGGAGTGGATGTGAGCTGACAAGCATTCCGTCCGCCAAAACAGGAGTCCAAAACGAAACACGAGGTTGATGAAAAGAAGAGGAGACTTAATTGACTAAATTAATCTAAGGAATTCCCGGGTACAATGAATTATGCATAAAACTTTAAATTCAAGTCACCCCATCCCTCCTCCCCTCCCCGTCACCCTTCACTCATCAACAAGAAAAATTAATAAAAGATAGGGGAAGATGGTTAGCAAAATTGAGGCAGACTCTACTCAAAAGCACAGACCTCTGACAATTCAAGAGTAGCAAGACATTCATATTGATGTGATCGTTTTGAATTCAATCCGTTAGGCTGGTTTTTGTACTGCTGAGGCGTCAAATTCTCGTGCCCGTTACTTTGACAAATATGATTGGCAGTCAATTCAAATAGAGGATACGAAGAGTTCAAATTACTTTCGGCATTGTCCACACGGCAGGGTTTAGAGTATTTACAGGATTTGGTGTATCTGTACACATTCTGAACATTACAGTTATTGACTTTCACTTTATCACCAACAAAAACAATTCCATGATGGCCGTTGTCTATCCAAGCGTAGCTCATATTTGTATTATTAAAACCAAGGCAAGAGTCCATTCTGTGCTGCGGATTCCCATTGGTTGTGCCATTCACGTCAACGTTAAGGTTGTCACACATGGGGAGGATGGGAGGCTGGTGAGGATAAACCACATGGTTATTGTTGAGGCGATCAACGTTAGTAGCCATAACTGTCTTGTCCTGTGAGATTGGCATGATGCCGGTTCAATTACCACTTTCACCAACACTCCTTTCCCAAAACCCCGGTTTTCTGTACTCTTCCTCTTTCCGCTAACTCCAAATGACTCAAATCATTTCAAGCTGAATGAAAAACTCATTTCCGAATTCAATATAAAATACATTTGAGCCGGCCGGCCATTTGAGAAAGGACATTGACAAAACTGCTTTTTTTTTACTCCGGGAGTCCAAGGGGCAGAGGTTGAGATAGATACTACTACCGTTTCCAACGACTACTTGAGTCTAACTGTGACTTCGAACACGCGCGCAATCCTTAGCACAATTTTTTTTGACGGAATGAGAAAACATGCGGCATTGGAATTGCAATGGATAGCCGGCCGACGAATCAGATGGACTTATTTGAACATTTCGGAGCGGCTGGATTACCGGAGGAAGAGAGTGAAGGAAACCTCTCCAGTTCATACTTTCTCCATGACTTCCATCCAGTTGACAGCCAGCAGTTTGCACGAAACCAATCATGCACATCGCTTCCTGTGACTTCCTTCTTGGCTAACCAATCAATTTTTCCATCACTCACCTCTCCTTGTTCCCCTCTTCCCTTCAACTCACAATGCCAAGTCTCATTCTCAACATGTCAACATTCTACCATCCCATAACAAAAAATAGTTGCAGGAGAGGAATGTTAAGAAAATTTTAAAAAGCAATGCCAAACCCAATTTAAAATAATACCATCATTTCAGGAAGGCTCTGGGGGCAATGCTATAATATAATTATGACTCAATACAAATACTTGTAAGCCTTGCGCATGCGCTCTATAATTGAGTCAGAATAAACCAGCATGCCATTTTCACAAAAAACCCATGAGCACCTTCGATTGTATTAAATATAAATGCGCATCTCTCAACTTTGGACATCTTTTGATATATGCTTCTGAGCAAACTTGTTGCTTTCGATGCACAATAGAAATGTAGAAATAAGCCATCTACAATCCATTTATCCCAAGCAACAAATTCTTTATCCCTTTGGAAATTGAACCGGAGATATGCATTTCAACTTCAAATCCCACACTTGATTCAATACACAAAGGAAGCCCACCAGGATTGGACAAACTTGGCACAGCTGAATCCAGCCCACGTTAACTTAGCATGCACAGTGGCTCAGTTATGAAACATAAATAACACAGTACAGAACGTATCTTCCGCCACATCATCTAATTAGTAATAATTAAAACTGAACTGGGACCGAGGAGAGCAAATGTGACATAAAAGTTGGTTGGGGAAACTCGACGGAAGTCAAGGAAGGAAGTTGAATGGACGTGGGTGCAGAAGAACTTTAGCTTTAAGCCAGAACAGAGCAGTGCACGGGAAACCTTCATCTTGTAATACCCAGGGAAAGTAGGGAGGCGAAGGAAGGAAAAATGAGACTCAAGCTGGGACGGGGAGCTTTACGGGGAGACACTTAACATTGAGGAAGCCGAGGAAAGAACATGAAATTCTATGAGGCATATAAAATCCTCCAATGTATACATACGGACACATGGACTCAACATTTGGAGTGTAGTATGAACAATGCCACCAAGAAGGGGGAACATAGCCGAAAGTGAGATCCATTGGAGTAGTAGTCCACAGGAAAGCAACACACGTAATATAATAGAATAATATTATGTACAGGATACTCTGGAATATCACAACTGACGATAACCGGACTCAAGATTCCCTTCAGCTACAGCCAAGAGAAATATTCTGGTGTACTTGAGAATGATCCAGGAAATGTCAACAGCGTGCATTCCGGAGAATGGGAAATACACCTAAAAGGCCGGTAAGCTAGTAAGCTACACAGTTGCGGTTTTGATAGGGAGCGCCATTGCATTGTGTATCCTGGTTATGTACGTGAAGACGCGAGAATGAAACCAGAGTGACATTTCTGGGAGGCTCTGTCAATTCTCACGTTACAAAGCTCTTTCATCACGGATTGACGGAATATTAATGTTGCAGCTAATCCCAAATCCCACCTCCTACTCCGTGAAATGTTCACGTCTCTTCCTTTCATTCATTCAGTCAATGGAGGGCTATCTAGTTACTTTCCGGAAACCGTAGATTTGACTACATGAGGCGAAACGAAAGGATATAATATTAAAGAATAATCTTTGAATATGCTAATCCACGTCTGCTTTCCACTGAGATCCGCACAGTTAACACATGGGAACTGGAAATTGGTTTTCATATTAAACAGGTCGAAGGGAAGGAGGTAAGAGTTGAGTCCCTACTCAGACCTATCCGTTCTTGACAGCTTTCCTCATAGATGAAGGAAAGAGGCTTGAGCCGTCTTCACTGGCATTATTCGGCGAATGTCATGACGAATTAGAGGACACTCTATCTGTCTTACCGGTCGAAATAGTAGAGGAGAATCCTTTCATGTGAAATTAATACGGGAACTGGGAAAGGGAGAGAAAAATGCAAAAACAAATCTTTGTGAATCCAGAATTCTTAAATATACAACGGGAACTGCGGCTGTAAAAGAGGTAGAAAAAACAGTTGATCTCCGGCTGTACACATGAGTGCCTTAAACCACCATAATACAAGCTCCAATGTTGTTTTCATTTTTCCTTTCTCTCAATCCCTAGAAGCACTTATACCAAAGGAGAGACGGCGGATGTTCACTTGTAAAATCCTGACTCGTGGCGGCTACAACTTCAAAGGCAAAACTTGACAGAAGTCACAAGGCAACCTATTAAATGACCGCCACCTGAAGAAACTCTTTATGAGACCGACCTATTACTCACCGTCTCGGTGAAGAGTTACATGCCCAATTGAACGAGGACTAGTCTAGTCGCGAAAGAACTGCTCAGCCTTATCTACAGGAAAACACCTTTCTAGCCTTTCTTATAATCCTACAATCCAAACAAGCATTTTTATTACGGCACTCTCCCTCCTCGTCATCTAATCATTCCAGGAAACCAAGTGAAATCGCATCCTTTAATAAACTTGCAATAGGTTTTCCAGGATAGGAAACCAGGAAAACTTTTCCTGGTTTCAAAATATAGCGAATTGTTTCATGTTAGCTTCACCTCAGCGCTGTACTTCCAAGTAATAGCACGCTACTGGACAAAATACTAAACATACATACATATACTACATATAGTTATAGTTCCTTTAAAAATAAATACAGCATGTATCCATGAGCATTGTAGGCCAACAGAGCCATGCTTTTAAATTAATTGAATTGCTATGCTACGTAGTAGGTGGTCCCTCGGTTTGTCGTTTTAGCCAAACACAATGCAAATGGCTAGAATAGAAAAGTGATCATCGCCTGGAGAGAGAAAAACTATTATGAAATTGAAACTTGAGTATCTCATCCTCCAATTGTTTGGGTAGCCTGGATCCCAGAGTTCCATTCAGGGAAGCAACAAACAAAAACCATATTCTCATTACAAATATTAATTTGCTTTTTCTCATAAAATCGTACAATAACAAGGAGCCCCGCCAATAAGTACAACAGTTCAGAGTATAGACCGCCCCTGTTTTAAATAGTCAGTCCAAAATCTCATCACATCATATGCCGTCTTCACTTAAATGTGGAAGAGGGTCTACGGAATTTGCTTCCCCTGTCACATCTTCCTCTTGCTTTCCTTTCCCAGTCATTCCACTTTAGATTTAATCCAGGAGCCAGCACCAAAAAAAAATTCTTCTTCCTTCACCCTTGTCTCTTTTATTGAGACTCTCTCGCGAAACACAAAAAGACGCTTCGGTGAAAATTCCCTTTCGTCTCCTTTACATCACACACTATTTTCCTTTGGGGTGCCGAGTCATAAAAATTCGTCGACTTTCCCTTTCGCCCAGGCCAAGAAGGGTACGGGTAGTTTAGTACAGTCCTTACTTTGTCTTCTTGCCTAATACGAACCATGTATCCACTTTGTGTAAGGTGAATGCGCCTGCATTCAAGACTTTTGCAAAAAGACAGTCCAAAGAAAACCCCTCTTTCGCCGCTGCTTTTCCCCCCATTTCCAAGAGAAGCACTCAACCCCGCTTTCTCGTTTTCATTGAAAATCCTTCATCCACACTTAGACCACGCAAACTCAGGTTGAGGCTTTCTCTCAATTTAAAAAAAAATTCACGATCAAAAACATCCTTTCCTTGCACCCCTCCTGGAAAGGCAGGTAATTCAAAAGGGTTCAATGGAAGGGTTGGAGAGGTGTAGATGTGAAGAAGAAAATTCGGGAGAGCATTTTTTCTCATTTTCTCACCAACAGTACATCCGCTAGTGGAGATTGAACGAGTAGACAATGAGACTTTTCACCAATTCCTAACCTAACCGACAGGAGAACCAGACTTGAGCACACAAGTAGAATCTAAAATGTCACATGAGTGAGCAAGTAATCTACACACTTCCCCGTGCCTTCCAATGACATCATGAATTCAATCCCAGCGCCCACATCTTCTGAAGTTAGGCTGAGGGCAAAAGAAAATAATAAATATTGTTATAAGAATGTCAAGGTCTCAATCCTTTCACAAAGAGAAGAAAAATTAACCTTCATCGTGTTAGAAGTAGAGGCTAAGAATGCAGCAAATTGAACTGACACCATTGTCACCCCTTCACGCCTTATACTAAGAATTTGATCGTAATATTCTTTTCTGTAAATAGCTGGGCAGAAGTAGATGTTAAATTGAATTTTCAAAATTAATTAAAATATCATAAATCATGACGGGTTGTACGGAGCTGCAAGTTACATCATGACATGACTTAAATTAAATTTCAACTCATGTGTGTGTCTGACGGCCATTTCGACTAAAAATGGTAGGGATCCTAGGGTTATCCATTCCAAAATAGGGTAATGGATCCTCTGGACATTTCCGCTTATAAATAATGTAAGGATAAGGACTACCGAGAAGTTCAGCCTTAGCTTTTGAGTTTGAATAAGTTTATGGGTTTCGTTGGCTATCTTCTTGTTGGGTGGACAGGTTGGAAGTATTATTATTTCCCATCAGAGCCCGGTGACCCACACACATAAACCCCGCCTGTGTGGGTCAGAACAAAAGAAAAGCAGGTAGGGTAAAAGACGCAACTGATTTATTACTTCCAAAGTTGATTTGCTAAAATATTTATAACATGTGGGACTGACTTGCCATAAAAAGTCTACATCAGCAAATAATAATCCAGTCTCTTGCATTCACTGCCTATCCCTTACTATACAAGAGTCCAAATTAAATTATTTCTGGGCTCACTCACTCCTGCAAATGTCTCTGACTAGTGGCAAATTTTCGTGCAGACCTCCGTCTTCACTCAAATGCACGAAGAAACAAAAAAAGGCCGTAAATTCTAACCTAATCATGTGAAAAAGACATTCAGAATGTTAGAGACTGATGTCGTGCCTGAATTGATTCTTTGTGTTTCAAGGACCCTTGACAGACATCACAGCTCATTCAAGGAAACCTTATTTCGCACGTTAAATTCCTTTCGACCTCCAAATTAATGTCTTATAACTCTCCTTTTATAAAGGTAATTGGTAAAGATCAAAATTTAGATTCATTTCGCGTAGCCATCCAAACTTCACATCGGAGCAATCAATACAGTTCAGCTAGTTCATCTCCGAACGCTTCACTGAGTTTTTCCCTTCTACGAAGACAAAGCTTGCTTCCAAAACTCTTCCTGGTTCATGTGGCCTTAACCTCAGTCTTCCCTCCGTCCATCTAGCAAAATGGACTGGTGTAGCAATTCATGGATGGCTAGCATACGTTTCCAAAGCTCGGAATAAAAAAATCCAATTCCTTGTACTTGATGAGCAGCAATGTATACTACACAAAAAAGAGATGGTGTGGAGGAGCTGAATTACTAACCAAATTGTGTTTCTCAATACAAAGTAGACCACATTGACTGGCATTGTTATTCATGTTTGGAACCTCTCACAGAGATCCTCAATCCTCAGGTGCGTTGTATTATTTGCAAGAAAATCAAAATTCCAGGGGTCGCAGCTCAATGCAAAATAGACTTGCATTGGACGGATGATTGCCAAGAGAAAATTGTGGGAATGCGTTTCTAGACAAATATTTTACATGACAAACATATTTGAGATGAAGATTACGCAGGAATGGGTCTGGCGGGATCATGGTTGGGAAAAAGCAATCCATTCGCTCAACATCATTTCGCCCAGCAAAATTCAAATACAGACCTAAGAAAACAACTGGAATCCAATCCAATAAGCTGATATTCTGCTTTTGAGTAGATCTGGCTAGGGTTTCTAGAAATTTAATTTGTATGCAGGCGTCATACTGTTCGGCTGAATTTGCATAGTAATTATTACAGTTCATTCATGGATGCATGTGATGTGCAGATGCCAAACCCTAGTTTTCAGGAGAGTTACATTTGCCTTCATTGAATCCTCTGATGACTATTCTAATTTATTAAAACCTGGACCACACCATTCCTTGACACAATATCTCACAGAAGGTACGACTAACCCTCCAGAGAGAAGAATTGCAATTCAAACATGAGACATTGTGGATAAGCGCAAATATCATACCAGTGAGCTTAGTTAGATACTAAGAAACTGTTGGTGAAAACGATCCCTGAAATAAATCTTGCATTCCCCGAGAAATTTCTGCAAACACTGCAGAATTCAGAATCCAATTGGGAAAGGGAACTATGGCTCGTTGGGCACTCCGTTTGCAGCTAACACAACCAGAAATTGTATTTCATCAACAAAAACTTCTCATCAATCTTTTAAAACATTAGAGATAGAGATGAGACACCTGGAATACACTAGCACTTCATGCTTATAGCGCGTAACATATGACCACAGCGCGGTACTTACACCTGAATCAAACCCAAAATTAATTTCAAGTTTGCCAAAGTAAATTCCTGCAGGATATTACTTCCACGATTAACTTCACCGCATCAATACAAGTGGACATCAAGTATTGTGTATTGCTAAGTAAAAGGACGTAATGTCATTTCTCGTAAAACTTATAGGGCGATAATTAGTTTCTACAATTAGAATCTGAACACTGCATGCAAAGTGCTATTTTGGGGTTAACGAGCTGGAGGCCAATTCCTCTCCATCTAGCCCTCGTAGTAAACATCCAAGGGAGCCAAACTCAGGACCGGAGATTACACATTATTCTAATTGCTTTAGTCACAGTAGCTAGTCATCTTCAATTAAACAATTTTGGAATTCCAATTTCTATGCGAGTGAACTTGTATCTAAATAAAGTCAAACATGCCTGGAGTACTTTCATGGCATGAGACTTGTATTTCTTTGAATTACCATTGGATTTGGGCTGTGACCCTTTGCCCACACAGAATGTGTGGATGGTTGAAAGAGGTTAGTTTGCCTTATGGAAGATCGAATGAGATCTTGGCGTAGTCAGCGTCAGCATTTGCTGAAATTGAAGAGTAAACATGTCGTTCCAATTAAGACCAGGCGAAGTTGAACAGCAAGCGCAATTAATGAGAGCAGTATAAACAAACACTTGTGGAAGCTACTGCACTTAACCAGTTGACGCGATCTTCCAGCTTGTGCTTCTATGTAAGCGACTAACCTTCTATGGAATCCAAGCTCCCACAGAATGGGTTTTACGATCCAGTTTCACTTTTGTATCGAACACATGGCGCTCCATTAATGCGGCCAGCGGCACAAGGCCAGCAGTACCCATTGAGACTTGAGGTGCAGAAGAAAGTTTTAGGGAACACAGAATGGATAACTTTGCAATTACTTCCAAGATGTTCACAAAAAAGCTTTCGTTCTAAGGGAAGGGAGGAGGAAAAGGAGTGGGAGCGCCTAGATAATTTTTGCATTTAAGAATAATCATACGCATGATTGCTTGACAGGATTCTGATATATAAGTCAAAATGCAACGGAAAATTCGAGCTGGGGGAACATTCATTCTTCTCCACTTCACACTTCAAGCAAGGCTGGGCTAAAGTTTTCTTTGGGAAACTTTTTAAAAGTGTAAACCACTTAAAATATAGTGGAAAATAGTTGGAGTCAAGAAAGACCCTGGATATCCAATTCGAAGAGTATGCTCCACGGCATGCATTCAATGGAATTGACTTTTCAGCACGACGTAAGCTATAGGCATGTGCGGGCCGTTTATATTGTAATTGTATTTTGCACTCGAAAGACATTAAATACTGTTAGGCAAAGGATACACTAAATTGGTCAGCCCAAGGAAGTTTAACAAATTAAATACACTCCCAACACATAAATTATTCATCAATTAGTCCGACAAAGAAGTAAATACCATAAACCTTGTTTACTGACATTTTTCTAAAATGAAACTGCACAGGGAAAGTTGTTTAGGTGTATTTTGACGAGAAAGCGGAAGGACCTAGTCCCACGTGACTAATCCGCACTGGCATCTCTTTATACACTGCCAAAATAAATGTTGCAAAGATTTTCTGTTGATCCTCCTCCTCTGGCACGATTCGAGTAGAAAGGGAGAGGGTGAGGGGAGACCAGTTTCAACGGTCATTGGGGTACCTTACAGCTCTAAACTCTCAAGCCCTAAGAAACAATTTTATGAGTCTTTTCCACAAGCCTAATAATTTATTTATATTTTACTTACATGGATGGAATGACGGAAACCCTTGTTCATTCCCTACAGGAGCTCACAAAAAACCTTTACAACTTGCTCCCATCAAAAAATTGAAACCCCTGGTGCTAATTATTTAGTACTAAATAAGCATCTGAAAATAGTTTGCTCATTATGATTCTCTTCTGGTTGGCCAATTCGACTAAGTTCGTACTGTAAGAGCAAAGATTTTGCTGATATCAAGTCAACTAATACCTGCAATAGAAGCACCAGTGGTTATGCGGTGGATTAGGAGTAGTGTGAGATTTTATCAAATGAAATATAATTGCATAGAATGCAAAAACAATAATGTGAGAAAAGCAAATTCTTGAAAAATAATGAGAGATACTTCTTAGACATTTGGCACACATAGACGATTTCTGCAAAACAATAGGCGAAGAAGTCTCGGAACAAGTCAACACAATCCTCGGCGGAGTAGATGGATATAATATAATTAATGCAGGAATATGAAGAGAGTCTAGTGGCTCTGTGGGACTAAAAGTCAACTTCAATTCTGTCGCATTGAGAAGTAGCTTTGTTGACTAGAGTATAGTTCTAGGCAGGTGTGAAATCCCAAAAGTACGGGGATGGATCGAGATCAGCATTGGAAAATCAGAGGCACGGAAGGAAATGAGACGAGAGGACAAGAGGTTGCTTAAATATTCAATCCAGCGACATAAATTTGCATAGAAAGAAACTCGCGTTATCCTGTGTGTAGCCGACAGATCGAAGAAGTCTGAAGGAGATTTGAAGGGGGAGCAAAAAATCCAATCCAATTGCCACGTCCTTTTATTTGTGAATTAGGAAGGCTACAATTCACGTTTTTCTAACGAATGGTGAAAGGCAATTCATACATTAGTTTTCATTTCGAATAAAATCAAAGTTGCTCAGAGGCATATTTCCCTTTTCAACCTTATCCATCAACTCTGCATCTTCTTTCACTTACTAGTTGAGGCAGTGAAGAAAAACGAAAAAAGATATAGGACTTAATTAAAGGAATCCGCAGCCAAATATTTCATTTTTACATTCCGGAACTCAATCGATGTACTTTTATTGGGCGGTGAAGAAAATGTCAGGGAAAGTTACTCAAAGTAAAGTGGGTATGGGGGTGACGGCGAGATTTGTTTGTCTTAACTCGGCTCCCTTCTATTTATCCCACCAAAGCTAAAAGTTGATCTAAGTAAACAGCCATTTGTCCTTGCCGAGTTTTGTATCCGAATAAAACTACCCACCTCCTACTCCAACCAAACCTTCGACTGAGAATGAAACGTAAAACTTCCCTAAAGTCAACAATTCATGGTCTCTGTCAACCTTGACAATCTGCTTTCTCCTATCCGACCAACCGAGCTAATCTTCTGCAAACTTCCCAATCTTTCAAGCACCGGGCACCACGCCACCACAAAGAGCATCCCAGCAAGAGTTCCTCGCAAAGCGAGAGAAAATAGTGTGGACTCTAATAGAGCTCAGCCATGACTAATTCCCCGATGTCGTGTCATTCATACGAATGCATGGTGAGCTCACAATGAGAATTAATTAAGAATATCGTGTAAAACTCTAAATCATGTCATAGAAAATACTTTGGCACACAATAAAACTAACACCCACAACTTTCCATCAAGCTTTAGTTTTTAGCACGCAAACTTTGTTCCAAGTGTTAGATAAAGGAGAAAACAAATTTGATAATCCTAAACCTTGGCCTACTCAAATAACGTATGCGTAACTGCGTATTTCTAGTTCATTCCAAAACAATTGTGAAGGCAGGATTGGCTTAGAGTTAGATCCTCGCCCAATTTACAAAGAACAAACTACATATCTTAAATGATTAAATTGTTAATGCCATTTCCTCCGCTTCCACCCCTTAGAAAAACACACACACATACAAATCTAAATAAGTACATATTTAGAACCGGTAAGCCGGGACCATGTGTTCTGGTACATTTTTAATAGGTCAGCAGAGCCTTTGTCTTTATTCTTGCCTTTCGTTGGCAAACTACACACGTAAAAACATACTACCTTCTGAATCCTATAAAAATTCAATGAACATGTGGACGAACGAGGGATCTGCCGCATTTATACAGCTGGCAGAATTACGCCCATCAACTGCAGTTCTAATCAAAAAGTGTGTCTAATTTGATTCGCGGCCTTTGTTTGCAGATAATACTCTAAACAAGTTTTACATTTAAGTTTATGCCTTCAGCATAAATTCGAGTTTCAAGATCAATAAAAAACAAGAACGAAGATGAGAACGTGTTGCGGAGATGACAGGGCTGCAGAAATACTTGCAGATCAGATATGCAATTCTGAATCGCGTGACATGAATTCCAACCAATTTTCTGGAGTCACTCTACAGAAACTCCTTGGAAAACAAAGTGCGTGCTAAAAAACAGACAACAATTTCACACAGATGCCCATTGAACAACCCGAGAGTTCACAATACAGCCAAATAGACAGTGGAGATACTCAGATGGGACTCGAAAGTGAAAGCAATAAAAAGTATAACACAAGTATTGAACATTGTGAATTGTGTACTCTGTCTGTACGGCAATTTCAATTGTAAGACAGTGATCTATTGAATAAATACGACTGCTTCCCCTCATTGCAGGGTAATCCATGAACCCATTCATCTCAGGTCGTACCGTATGGCACAAGACAGGACAACAAAATACAATGAAGTGGTAAGTGGAGCCGGAAATAAAATAGATGTTCAGACAATGTGTGGACCAAGGGGTAAAAATTAAGAAGAGAAAGTTATGGCACAAGACAGGACAACAAAATACAATGAAGTGGTAAGTGGAGCCGGAAATAAAATAGATGTTCAGACAATGTGTGGACCAAGGGGTAAAAATTAAGAAGGGAAAGTCTGGGGAGGGGAGAAAGAAGTGGAAAGACGTAATTTAAACCTCAAATTAATCAACGCGTCATGCCGAGCTGTTGTTAACCGTATTCCAAGGGAGGCCATAGGTTGCGGTCTGGCATGGAAAAGATCCCCAGCAAACAATTTCTACTTCTCCCCAAAAACCGCGGAAAAGAAACTTGTGGAGGAGGAAGACAGTCGGAAATAAGGGAAAGAAGACGAAACTCTTTCTGAAAAGACCGTCTTTTGATCTCCACAACCAAACTGAGGAAATTCAACTTCACTCCTCCAGTCCCTCCTGTCTATCTTCCTGCCCCACCATCCCCATCCTACCTTCAACGGATGCCAACTGTTTATTCTCCGTTTTTCCTATACCGTGTGCCCAAAATCCCGTGCACCGTCAGCTTATCTTTCACAAACCTTTCTCCGCCCGTCCGTCTCTAAATGTAAGAGCACAAGTGGCATAAATTAGAAGTATTTTCTTCTCTACTTTTTACACAGGTACTTTTTTTTACAGAGTATCGTACGGCACGGGAACCAACTCCGGGAATGAAACTTGTTTGGAAGTGCAAGCGAAGAAACAACACAGAGCTCACTCAACTCCAGTGCGAAATTTGACATCTGTAGAAACTCCATTTCTACATTACAGTACAAGAACACAACAAAAGCTAAAGGAAACCTCATTTCCTCTTTCTCCAACTCCTTTCTTTCCGCCTACACCAAGCACACCTTCCAAACACACAAATGTACCTTTACTTCTTTATCCATTTACAATACTGGCATTCCTTATAGCACAGCACGTAAATCAACCAACACGAGACACTAACACCGGCCTCCTTCAACATAATTCATTTTCAGGTAATATTATCCACGTACAAAACGCCAGCAGCGCATTTGACATGTAATTTTACAGCACAGGGCCTAAAAGAATTTAACGCGTGATGACACTAGACTGTACTTGATCCCTTCTAACTAAAATTAGGCTTCTAGCCCTACCGCCACTTCAAATAACAACCATCCCTTTCACTCGTTTACTTTGAAAATTGAAACAGACCTCCCAATTTCTCATTTCATTCGTGGACAGATACAGTGAAGACATTTCCCTCGTCCGATCAATCCCTGGAGCTGATCTAATCTTATAGAATGTCTTCCTCTGTCAAAACAGACCCAAAAACACTGCTTTGCTTTTTGAAATAAGAGGATCCAGTTAACTTTTCCTCTGGCTGACTTTGCAACCGGTTGAGCTGCAGGCTTGTTGTTTGCAAAATAAACCAGCTAAACTCTTCACCCCCCCCCCCCCCTGACATTTGCTTACCAGTTCTCAACTTCATACTCCCTAATATTAATATAGCAATCCTAACAAAATTCGTGTAAGAGAAAACGCCAATTTGAAATGGACTCGCCGCCTAGGCAGAGTGAAAGCATGTACATGTAACCAAAGGAAAATTGTCTTCTGGAATTATTAAGCTCACAAATGAATTATGTCAGAGAATTGGGCATCTCGAAAAATGTTTACCTTGCACAACTCCCGCTTTTGCTGGAGTTGGTCAATATCCTTTGAGCTTGAACTGTTATTTGCTCCGCCAAACACACTGACTACACCAGCACCGAATGAGTGACCCAAGGTTGAAGTTCTCAACAGCTTTTCATTACTTGGAATCTCGACACCATTCCCTGCTTTATTGTTATTATTTCCGTTGAGTCCATTTCCGATGATTTTTGAAGGGGAACCCATGTTCCTCAATTGACTTTGGACCAAATACGAATTATAGTGCTGAAGAATAGGACTTTGACAACCAAGCCTCTGATTGGCATTGAGATTTGGCGAGCCTGAGGTGGCATATTCGTGATAAGCATTGTTGTTTGTATTTGAAATCGGATTCGGACCATTGATATTATTCACAGGTCTATTTGCAAGGCGATTTGCAATGGCTGCATATCGAATTTGATGATTGGGATAAGCCTGATGTACTGGTTGTTGACATTGCATTGCCTGTTGCTGTCCGTAAGGAGGAGATGAAGCACTATTACTATTACTTTGATTTCCCTGCAGATTCCTAGCCAGGTGAATCAAGTTGTCAAAAGTAGGCGTGGACGTATGTTTATTCGACCAACCACCATTGTCCACAACCACATTGTTATTATTGTTAACCGCAACATTATTTCCGTTCACCAAATGTGCGGGGCTGCCGGGAATAGGGCTAAGCGTGGGATGGTGATTCTCCAAAAGAGAACTTACACTCGGCATTTTGACTAGTATGCACTGGATTTTACAATTCTCTCAAAACTATCAAAATAGCAGGGAGTACGTGAACACGAACACTGCTGACAGGGCTCGATCAGGTGACAGTAGGGGCTCAGAGCTGAGTTTGGCTCACACTGGGAGTTTTCGACTGTAGAATCAGGATAAAAGAAGACCGGAATGGTTTGGGGCATGGCATTTTCTCCTTGGTCCTTTCCGCCCGGCTCGATGAAACTTTGTGAAAGCGCGGCCAGGATAACAGCGGTTTTATGTATCCCCATCCCATCAAGGGAAGGGAGAAAGGCTGGAGTTAGTGTAGAAAGGATAGGGACAAGGGACACACACCTACTACGTATGGAACAAGAGAAAACACACTTCATGTTACCATGCGTGGACTTACGGAAGTGTATGTGACCAGAATGTCTTCCGAAGGCCTTCTAGATTACTACAACGAATATGAAACAGATCTAAACCATTACTCCTTTCAGGTTATTTGATTTATTAGTTGACTCCACTATTGATATTACACATTTAGACCCCGCTCTGATACTAGCAACTTCTTGTAGTAATATGGAGTAGGGTCATTCCGACGTTTGGACACTTCTACAATATTACGTATTTCTACTAAAACTGCTGCTATCTTTTAACCCAAATCTTTCCATCTTAAACCATACTCAAATACGACAAAATGCACAAATATAAACCAAAAGTAACTTCATAAAATCATGCAAAATTTCGCCTACTATAAATGGATGGATATCAGCATATCTCATCGTAATAAACAACTTCGACCTTTCCTTCCTGTAAAATGAGAACCAGCAAATAGCTCCATTGAATCTCACATTAAGCATCTCTCTGCTCATGCATGTTCAGAAATGGAATGAAGTACAGTTGAGAAAGAACAGGAGAAAGCATCATCATCATTAAGCCATAAACATCCAACATCCCTATGTAATAGTAATGAACTATAGCCATCCGTGCAAGGCACTTAAATGCCACATTGACCCTGCTCCAGGGCAATAAAAATACAAATGTTCCGGCAACATACAAACGGACGTTTAATCCCACCCAAGTGAAGTGAAGGTGTACCCACCCACATTCTAAATAAGCCAGTGCTTGAGACAACAGAAGGAAGCAAAATATTCAAATGCTGCTAAATATTTCCGTTTGCTACTCGATACTCGAATGAGTGTGAAACAGAGTATGAAAAAACTTCAAAATATAATAACAAAAACATTGAGTGCAAATACTTTATGCCAGCCGAAGGAGGTTACATTGCAGCTTTCCAGTACATGGAGAATTAGCAAATATGGGCAATTTCAAAATCCGGCCAAAGGGTGAGCTTGTGGCTCAAAAATATTCAGCCGGACAAAGACCAGGAGTCTAGAGTCAAAGTGTCTGCTTGGAATAGTGCTTTCCACCCGAACACTCAAAGAGACAGCCGCGCAATCCTCCTGAACAAAATTTATCACACATGTCAATGCAGACACAAGTGGAGATTTTTGCACAAGAAAACTCAACAAAATTTCACTAGCTCGACATATGTGTTCCACCTTTGCTTCAATCTTTGTGTAACATGTACAACATGAGTACTTCCCAAGCAAATATAAATCTAACAGTAAATAAAGGATGCTGAACATAGTTCGCTGGATTTAAGAAATAACTATTCATAAATGAGACAACCACCAAAAATATTTGGGAGCTTTTCGTTTACTCCTTACCTTACCGTCAGAAGCCAAGCCAAGAAGGATAGGTTTCAAGGTTTCATTCCTTAATAGTCAAAATAAAATATGTAGGTCAACCAAATCAGATGAATTGAAGTAAAGTCAAAGCAATCGAATAAATCACAAGATTGGTATGGTCACAATGAGAAAGATACGCCTCAATTTAAATATTCCAACAATGAGTAAAATCCAACCAATTCGTTTGGTTTGAGCTAAATTTTCGGCAGCAAATTCAAATCCGGGACTGCTTCTGCAGATTTATTTTATAGTTTTGTAAAATTAAAATGTAGAAAAGAGGATAACGATTAAGTAAAACAGATAAAAAGACAAACCAACATTTGTGTTAAAAATTGTGTTTATAAAGACAACTAAAGTAGCAGGGTAAATAATAACCCGCGCGACCACATCTTTGAAATGAATATGCCACGGCACACTTTTGTAAGACAGATGTCCGCAGTCCGCAGCGATGTGCAAATGCGATGAACGAGAAATCCGATTTAATTTATTTAAAAACGAGTTTTCGCATTAAGAATCACCTGGTAGCACCTTTAACTACAGATAACATTATACTACCCGGAACCCTTGCTTTCTCTTAAGAATTAACACAGAACGCCACCGTCATGCCGAAAGTGAAAGAAAGCCTGTTCCTACCATCCACTCATTCCATTAAACAAAAGTTTCTAAGTCACGAAAGCACCAATTATAAGCCTATCAATCCTCATTAAATGTGAAGATTTGCAATGGAAGAGCTGCGTGCATAACGAAAGAACCAGGAACACCACTTCACAAATAATTCATAGAATATTGTAAGATGTCGGTCGAAGGCACCCATTACAAAAAGTTAGAATTTGTAGGACTACTCGAGCTGGGCTAATCACCTAATGTCGCTTCTCAAAGTATCAGAGTTTATCTAAGATCTCATTGATTTTATAATTTGTTCCGCAACTAGCAATTCCCTGTAGGTATGCATATTCATTTCTTATTCGTAAGATCAATATATTGATGTGCTTTGATGCTAACTGATCTGAATCAGATGCAGAAAGAGAAAGGATGATAGGCTGCCTCCGATAATACCGCTGACCACATTTTGATAACTTTCTGAAAAACTTTGAGATCGTAATCCATTCCTTTAGCAAGTTTCGGGGATGTTCGCAATGTTAAACTCAAGTGAAACTTTACACATTATTCTCTCGTATTCACAAAGAACCTAAATCTCAATATTCCTCAAATATTTTTCATTTACTTGGAATCGTGTTCTTCAGTTAAAGTTTCAAGCACAAGTTGAAATGAATCTTTATTATCTGCAATCTTAAACAAGATCAAAGATATATGCTGCTTCAGCAAAATGTACTCAATTCTTCAAAGGGCAATAATCATAGTCCCAGTCACAATGTTCCGATTGGATGCATGCCCAAAACTAAACCAGTCTCCACCTGTCTGGATTCCAACAACTTTCCAAAGTGAAATATTCCGTTGCTAAATAACCACAAGATGAACAAAAACTGAGCGGACTGAGCCTATCACTCAGTATTAAAGGCCAGCCAATCCCACCGGCGAAATAAGAAGAGAAGAGCCGGTGAGCCGGCATATTTTTTCGCTTATGACTTACGCATAATGCTAAAATCATCACCAAGTTTTGCCTAACTTTGTCCTCCACCTTTGAGATGCAGGGTTACTAGCATTTTTGAATCCAACCACACATTACTTAGAATTATACATAAATATCACGTCAGCAACGTGCCCGACTTCAAAATAAAAGTATAAACAAACTGTTTCGAAATGGGAAGCAAAGGTAAAGAAATTTTGAAATGTGTACATATTCGAGTAAGTGGGATTGGATGGAAGGAGCTGACTGTTGAATTCGAAGGATGACAAGAGAAAGAAGGAAGGCTTTTGGTTGTCAAAAAATCTGGAGGTAGATAAGGTTGTAAGCTTTAAAGTCACACTGGCCTTCCAGTTGTTCCTCCGTATAAATATGAATGCAGCGGATGCTTAGAGGAAGATCATACTAAATTATTAATGGTGTCCTGACTTCTCTATTTTCCATGATCGATGATACTTTGTGGATGTGATTCAGGGGGAACAGACGGTCTGTTGCACTCCTCGTCTTATTCTGTACAGCTGTTTCGAATGTGTGATGTGTCTGCATAGGTCTCTCCTCATCTTCAAACTAAGTAAGTATGAAGGAGAAGGACGGGAAGGACTCAAGTCAAGTGAAATAGATATTCTTTTCAGTGCTACCCTAGGAGGGGGAATAGACCAGAAAAGGGAAAATACACTCCAAAGGATTGTCAAGTAGACAAGCATAAAATTTTCTCCCAGCAGCATCCTGAATCACCATGTAACTTGTGTACACCAAGACAAGTAAATTACATTTCACCATTCATTCTCATAATCGATCCAACTTTCCCCCTTTTGAGCCCTCTGTCCTCTCTCATTTTAAATCCCTATCAGCTCCGTTTCTGTCAGGAGAGAAAGTCAACCATCTCAGCGCTCTCTCTCGGCCTTATCCTAAAAGATTTCTTGCCTCCAGCCGGGCCAAGCCAATTCTCCAGTTACTGTAGCTTCACACGGGTCTAATAAAACCGGCACAAGCCGCGTTCTCCTGTGAACAAACTCGCCTTTAATTTCCTGTTTATCACAATTACTAATCATCAGTCCAGGAAATTAAATTCAAATAAAGAGCAAGCAATTCTCAAGCCTAAGTATTGGGGGAAATGCATGGTATAGATAATAGTTCTAAACATGACCGCCAAAAACCTCTATCTAAATTGCCAATGCTATTTTTCAGCATTTTTTTTACTTAGAGGCAAATAAGTACAATGGCCTCCCACATCTTGAGAAGCCACCCGGAGTTTTGGAGCGGAACTTCGTAGTGTCAGTCTTCGTGTCTTTGTATTACTCTGTCACAATAGGGAACAACTTACTTTCACTTTGGCTTTCCTTGTAGTCCGCAGCGCTTGACCGCACAAAAACACTTCCATTTCATAGAATTCGCAAACTATTCCAGCGGGGGTAACATTTGGCAAGCTCTAAAGCACGGGGAGCTCCCATTTTATGACCAAATGCCAAGCCTCAATTACTCCTCCAGAGTAATAATTAGACATTTATATTGTGAATAAATGACGTAAGGCTAGCGCCAGCAGCATGGACACCCTACAAAATATTAAATTCAAGATTTTGTCTTTAGAATGAACAAATCGTACTTTTAAAATATGTTTATCCGTTTCAAATTTAGATAAAGATAAACTAGTTTTAAGCAAGTTAATATTACTATTATAATCGAATCATCTGACGAACAACAACAACGATCATTAATTCAAATAACCAAACCACGGGCGTCAGATAGAAGCAATCTAAATTAAGCTATCTTTGTTCTTCTCTAGGAATAGACCAACAAAGTTGATTGTTTATGCTCTTTGATCTAGCGGTATATGGATTCCCCCATACGGATGCTGTATTATGGGTTTCTCTATTGCATTAGTTTTACATCAAAATGCACTCTGATTCCCTTGTTTGCAGATAAGCAACAAGCTAATCATGTTTGTAGATTATATATATGCTACAATTCCGTGAATTCTGAATTATAAAATTGACGACATTGTCTTAAAAAGTGCTCCGCAACTATCCTGATAGAGCTTACTGTTGACGTGAAATCACGTTGCAAGTTCACAAACTAATTAGAATTAATTATATGAGCAAAAATGTCTAATATATCATGTATATTTGCAAATTAGTGGAAGAGAAAAAGAAACGACGAGTAGGAATAATTCTCTCAAAATGCCAGATCAGAGACAAAAGATGTTGACAAATGTTGGTTCATTTCAATGAAGGACTTAGTTGCAAAAGAAATCCAAACGCTTTCTGGATAAGTTAATTCAATAGAATAAAATGAGTGCGTGGTTAACAGATATACTGATTCAATGAAAGGGCAGTAAAACGGGATCCATCCGCCAAAATAATAGCGCGTAATTTAAAACCTTAAAACAAATCAGTGCTTTTATACACAAGCGTAGCTAGCTAGATGCTTCAGTAAATTAATGTCGAGTTGGCTTTCTCATGCAAAGGGAAATACAAAGGGAAATAAGATAAAATGCAATTTCAATTCGTCCTTCCACGCAGGAAGTAGGTATCAGCCCACTTGACAAGGCCACACGTAAAACATCAAATCTTTTGAGTGAGAGAAACTTCAGACTAGACTTCAGAGTATCCTCAAAGTAAACAGAAACCAGAAAGAAAAATGTTAAGATAGTATGAACGAGGCAAAAAGTGAGGCCTGCAATACATCTGTACATCGCACACTTACACGACAGAGTGAATTAAGCAAAGAATTGTGTTCATTCAGAAACTGGCTCCAATGAGAATAAGATAAGGTATTCGAAAAAAAATCATCTGTAGCTGTTTAAAAAAAATTCACGACACAATGAATGAAGGAGAGGGACCGGAAGTTGATATTAATGAAGTGTCGCTTGTCATTTACTCAATTGCCACTGCCACTGCCTACTTTGACTCCTGCCGCATAAAAACTATCTTACTTAAGGCATTTATTTGTACCAAGATTGTAGTCAAAAGATTGCTCTTTCTATTAGTATTGTTGTCAAGTCACTTTCATTTTATAAATTATACGTTTTAGAAAGCATTTGCTCGGCTACTAAAGTAGTGCTTAATAGTAACTATGCTATGAAAGAAAGATAGATTTTAAAATGAATACGACGTACCTGTGGAAGGCTATTAGAGAGTTGCCTGGAGAGTGAATCCCGTTCCTTTTGGCATTCTGAATATTTGACCTCACTCTCTGAGAGGCGTTCTTGGGTTTCGCGCAAACTGTCCATGAGTTTATCCCTTTCATCGAGCATAGATACCATAAGTTGCTCAAAATTTGCATCTTCTCCACCAAATTGTGAATTTCTCTGAGTAATCCCGTCTTCCGAGATGGTTGGCATCACGTCACACATCATGTTCCACATTTTAAAGGAAATACCCTCACACCATTACTTATTAGTATCGCTGATCTCAAGGGTAAACGTTCAGGTTAAACCAGGGATCAAGGGCAAAGTTTATTGTTGTGTTTGAAATCACATGTCCTTCTGCATTTTGACTCACACTCACAGTACAATGAGTCTGAGAGTAATTGTCAATGTGACTCCAAAAATATTCATTTCATGCCGATCGAGGACTAAATACTTGTGTTGTGTGAAGTTCATAAAACAGGATCCTAGGCGGAGACGTAGTAACAGAGCTGTCTCTCCTTCAAGGAAATCCGTCTTCATTCTGGCAATAAGAAATCAATGAGACTAATAAACTCCGACATCCGGTCCTCATCATAGCTCAGATAACTGCATTTTCGTGTTTTGAGATGCATGTACGTGATATCTTCGCTTTCAGTGTAGAACTACGTTAAGTCTGATAACCCGATTTAGGAGTAACCAACCAGTCTGACAATCAAACCTAGAAACAAAGTATAAAAAGTTATAGTTCTAATTAAACGTTTAAGCCACGATATCCAAGCTAGATGTTCAACGCAAACTTAAGCCAAAGTATAAATTTCTGTATTTTTAATTGAGCGAAAGAAATAATTGCCTAGATCCATTTGAAACCAAGTCAGACAGAAGCAATGAAAGAATGAAAAACGCGCGGTCCGATTCAGCCGAACTGAAAACAGCTAAGATGCTTGCCGAGAGAAAATTATTCAGTTGAGAAACCTTTATGTTTCAACTCTAATCACATTAGAAACTTACCAGAATCACCTTCGGATGTCAGTTGAACGTCCTATGTTGGATACTTGTAAGCTAGAATTGCTCTATGAATGCGGAAAGGATAATGATTAGCCAAATTATTGAGTATGACACTCCACTTAAGCTGCAGGAGTAGGACTAACAATAGATTTACAAGCTGCAGTTAATTCTTCTTAAGCTCCGCCTTCCTCCTACTCGTTTATCTTTCTATCGGCTGCCTGAAAAAATAAAAACAGTCAGAATTTACGTTTCTTCGCCAGTATCTTAAAGATGTTTGGTATCACGGTATCATTATCTTAACTATGAACATTAAATACAAACTCCTCTTGAACTAATAAACAGGATGTTTAATGCCGTTGCTTTGTAGCAGAAAACCTGCAGTGTAACCACATTCAAATTTAAATATTTGGAATAAACTACTACTGCCGGTGGCACAGTTTTCAGGAAAACAATACTTGCCAGCAAAGCCTCGTCATTAACCCTTTACTCTAGTAGGATTTTACTTTAAAACGGCTACAAATTTAAATTTCAATTAGGTTTCAACATTCCTGAAAATAACGCCCCACCATGGCATTGTGATGTGAAAATTGGTTGACTAATTTAAAGGTTCGGTCTTCGCTAGAGCAATAAAGACTTCGGCCATTGGAATAAAAGATTTACAAAATATATCTTACCTTAATTCATCTGAGCAGAGGATTTGGATTTTTCAAGGAATGGCTCTGTGTTTTCGTCTTTTTGACATCCTGAGAAGCCGAGACTCCAAATGACTAAATCATTATATTTTGTTTGATACTTTCGTCGGCTCTACCAAATCCCTGTATTATTATGACACATCCTTCGCCTTCCAATAATTTTGTGTAACCGCCGCCACCGCCAGCTCTTCCTCTTCAGAGCTCAATTTAATTCCCCAATCTCCTCCTCGTGTTTGAATGGACGGCTAAAACACTCACTTTTACACCCCCTCCCTCACTTTCAATTTTTAGTCATTTCAAGTCAGTTATGGCAGTTTGATTCCCAACTGCATTCATTCACTTGTCAATATCACACGGGGAAACTCGGAATCCGTCCGTCCGGGCGGCAATGAACACATTAATTTTCTTCACGGGATGCTAATGAATGGGCCGGACCTTTATTATGATAAGGTGGGTACTTACAATAATGGGAGTACGTATGTACTAAATGTTAAGCCCTTAGCCAAACTATTGTTGGGGGGTTAGCACATGGGAGCGTCCGTCCATCCACCCGCAAGAACCGAAAAAACCCGGAGACTTTTGCTTTGTAGGTTGTGTGTTTGGGAAATGCTCCTTGGCTTTTAAACACTACTGGAGCCCCGTCCACATAACTGTGGGCCTGCATAGACATGAGCCACCGACATGAACGACACTCCCCGACTTACCCCCAGCCCCTTCGGTTTTTCCCCACCCATGGATCCCACAAATCATCCCGTCCATCCCAACCAAGAATTTATTTCATTATCATTAACTCTGGTCCATGTCCTCTCGCCTCCATCAAACCTTTAATTCAACTCAGTCTCATTAAGAATTGGCATAATTTGCACTGAGGGCGGAATCTAATTGCCTTCAATGTCTGTCCCATCAAAATTACACTGAGAAGAACCATTGCGATTGCGGCAATCCCCAGACGCAAATGAAACCGGGGCGCCAAAACTTGAAGGGACTTGAAACTCCACTATGGAGGATTTGGAATTATTTTACCCTCGTCCATGCTACACTTCTGGGGTTCCCTTCTCCCCTCTTATTTTGCTGTTTAGAGTATGTTCAAGGGGTCGGTTGAGTTCGTAGTTTGACTGGGGTTCCCTTCAAGTGACCTATATATTTTGATACCAGCCCAGGAATTTTTTAAGTGAAGTGGATCTACGATTTGTGTGTATCCGCAATAATTATTCGGGTGATAGGAAGGGTCTGTCTTTCGCTCCTGCCG
The DNA here is from genome assembly GCA_036851895.1 of Orthonychiurus folsomi. Classification (NCBI taxonomy): domain Eukaryota; kingdom Metazoa; phylum Arthropoda; class Collembola; order Poduromorpha; family Onychiuridae; genus Orthonychiurus; species Orthonychiurus folsomi. The sequence continues at coordinate 79,748 of JAAXYW010000009.1, read as the reverse complement.
TCTCCTTGAGCTAAGCAATTATGTATCAATCGGTCACTACAATTGAAATCCCTCTGCGTGACACTGACGAGGTAAGCCATTTGTGATTTTAGAGGATTTGGAAATGTAGATCAAGAATTATGAATTAGCAGTCACGTGGCAGACCTTGATGATATTCTATGTTATTAATTTCATAGGTGATCGAGTTAGATGTTAGCCAACTTCCTCCTTATGATGAGCTGATTACTATATTAAGGCAGGAGTATGTTCCACTTTGTACTTGGCTTACTTTGGCGGTAAGAAGCGAAACATTGAAATAAGGAATTTTTAATAAGGCCGTTTCAGTGGACTGACTGTACAAACATTCAATGACAAATGAATGATTATGATGTTTTTTTGTGGATTTTTAGCTGGAGTACTACAGACAAGGGAATGAGGAAGAGTACTTCGAAGTAATTGAAACAGCAAGGAAGGAGGCCCATATACTGTACAAAGGCGCGGATCAAGATCAAATGAAGGTCCTGGACAGTATGGCCGCATATTATGTAAAAAAGGCTAATAAGGAGAGAGTAAAAGACAAGAAGAAGGAGTTCTTTCATAAAGCTTCAACATTATACACTACGGCCGATAAAATCATAATGTACGATCAAAATCATCTGCTCGGTCGTGCTTTCTTTTGCCTGCTAGAAGGTGATAAGATGGATCAGGCTGATGCACAATTTAATTTTGTTTTGGGAAACTCTCCTAATTGCATTCCAGCACTCCTTGGCAAAGCTTGTATTGCTTTCAATAAGAAGGTAATTTCTAATAATTGATTTAAGCTAGTACTTTGCAACTGTGCTAATATTTTCATTCATATGTTTACCATAAAGGATTACCGCGGGGCTTTGGTGTATTACAAGAAAGCGTTAAGAACAAATCCCTACTGTCCAGCAGATGTACGCGTTGGTCTGGGGCACTGCTTTATGAAACTTGGGAATAAAGACAAAGCTGAAATGGCCTATCTTCGTGCGATCGAATTAAACCCAAATTGCACAGGCGCCCTCGTTGGAATGGCTGTACATTTTATGAACATAAGAGGAAAGGAAACAATCAAGAAGGGTGTTCAACTTTTATCTCGGGCTTACACTGCCGATGCAGCAAATCCGATGGTTCTAAATCATTTGGCAGATCATTTCTTTTTTAAAAAGGACTTTGGCAAAGTACGTCACTTGGCTCTACATGCTTTTCACAATACCGAAAATGAATCTATGCGCGCCGAGAGTTGCTATCAACTAGCCAGATCTTATCACATGGAGGCAAGTTCAATGACACACCACATGCTTCGGAAACATAGTCCGAAACCCTGCTAGCCACACTAGCCGCCGGACCACTTTTCAATAGGCAACAAGGGACGACTGGGGCATCCGCCTTGCAGAGCGGCTAGGAGGCTAGGTTTCGGTTTCAGACTAGGTATGTTGGGAAAATAAAATTCGAATTTTATTGTTGCTTTACAGGCGGAATATGATCAAGCTTTTCAATACTATTATCAGTCGACCCAATTCGCCTCTCAGAACTTTGTGCTGCCTAGTTTTGGACTTGGTCAAATGTATATCTATCGCGGGGATACTGAAAATGTGCGGCGCAAATTGATTAATTACATTTAAGGATAAGGATATACCCAGTGTTTTTAATGTGAACTCATATCTTTGCAGGCAGCAACGTGTTTTGAGAAAGTCTTAAAATGTGAACCAGACAACTATGAGACGATGAAAATTTTGGGTTCGCTTTACGCCAATTCCTTGAGTCAGTCTAAGAGGGAAATGGCGAAGGAATATTTGAAAAAAGTAACAGCTAGAGAGCCAGATGATGTAGAGGCCTGGATTGAACTTGGGCAAATATTGGAGCAAAGTGATCTAGCTGATAGCTTGAAAAGCTATATGGTTGCAGTTAGATTATTCAATGACTCGGTCAAGATACCCGTTCCAGCTGAAATATTCAATAACATTGGATCTTTGCACTACAGGTGACAAAGAATCTTTAAAACTCATAACATCTATGTGAGTCGAAGCGTTGTTTACTTTGCATTCAGACAAGGAAATTGGGCCGAAGCAAAGTATTATCTTGAGGAATCCTTACGGAGGTCTCGAATCGATGCTAATAAAGGGGACAGTCATTATTACAACTCAATTGCTGTAACCACATCCTACAATTTGGCCCGGTTACATGAACAGACTTGCAATTACGGGGAGGCAGAGAAGCTCTATAAAGACATTTTGAAGGAACATCCAAACTATGTTGATTGTACATAACCTACACAATTGTTCTAAATTGTACGTTAACCATATAATTTTAGCTTGATTTTGTTACAATTCTCCAGGCTATTTGAGGCTGGGTTGTATGGCCAGAGATAAAGGTCAGATATACGAAGCTTCCGATTGGTTTAAAGATGCGCTTCAGCTAAGTAACGATCACCCGGACGCGTGGAGTTTGATTGGAAACCTTCACTTGAGTAAACTGGAGTGGGGACCCGCGCAGAAGAAATTCGAGAGAATTTTAAATGTGCAGATAATTTATTTTCTTATCACAATTATGCCCTGTACACCAAATTCTTACGCTGTCCTAATATCTCCAGCATGCCGCAACAGCAAATGATGCTTATTCGATGGTGTCCTTGGGAAACGTTTGGCTTCACACGCTTCATTTATCCGGTGATAGGGAAAAGGAGAAACGCCACCAGGAGCGGGCTCTAGCAATATACCGCCAGGTAATTTTATTAAGCTCATTTTATAGCATAGCAATAGTGATCTGTCGGTGCTAATAGTGTATACAACTTCTATATTACGTTTTAGGTTCTTCGAAACGACGGGAAGAACATCTGGGCTGCAAATGGAATTGGCGCTATTCTAGCGCATAAAGGCTGTCACAACGAAGCACGAGATGTATTTGCTCAAGTCCGAGAAGCTACTGCTGATTTTAGTGATGTTTGGCTGAACATCGCACACATTTATGTTGAACAGAAGCAATACGTTAGCGCCGTACAAATGGTATGACATCACACCCACGCTTCGGCAGCAGCCCTTATTAGTTGTCTTAAGTATTCTTGTTGGGGAAGACTTGGCCTGAGCTTCTTTAAACATTTGTAATTTTGAATTTATTCTTCAGTGCTTACCCTTTTTTCATAACAGTATGAGAACTGCATGAAGAAGTTCTATAAACATCACGCAACGGATATCCTTCAATATCTAGCGAGAGCTCATTACCGAAATGGAAAATTACGAGATGCTAAAATGGCCTTACTGAAAGTATGAATAAGCCGACTTTTTAGTTTAAGTATTTTATTGGTAAATCAACATTTATAATGCAGGCAAGAAGAGTTGCTCCAACGGAAACTGTTATAATTTATAACTTAGCGTTGATTCTTCGAAAGATGGCTACTCAAGTGTTGAGAGATGATAAATCCACTTTATCAATGGTGTTATCTGCAGTTCATGAGTTGACGCTGTCACACAAATACTTCCAGTATCTTTCTGTAAATGGAGATAAAAGTAAATACGACCTGCATCAAGCGTTACAAGAAGCCCAGCAATGTCAAGACTTGCTATCGCAAGCTCAATACCACGTAGCTAGAGCTAGAAAAGTAGAAGAAGAGGAAAGGGAAGTAAGGAAGCGTCAAGATGACGAGAGGGAGGCCATCAGAATGAAATTGATGGAGGAGCAGGTGAGTTTAGAGAATGTAAAGCTGAAAAAGTCGTTTGATTGGACTGATGCGACCTGCAAGCGTTGGCGGAGTCTAATTCTAATGCAAATGCCATTGACTATAGATTATATCATTGATATGTATGTTCTGGTTTGCAGAGAGTTCTCCACGAAATCAAGAAAAGGCAGACGGAAGAAATGCTTAGAAAAAGAGAGGAATTCAAAGAAAAAACTAAAAACGCCTTACTTTTTATGGAGGCGCCACCTGAGAAACCGAATAAGAAACGCGGCCGAAAGCGTGATGATGACGATATTATAACTGATGGATCTGGCCGTTCTGGAGACGAAAATGCAGAACCACGAGCTAGGAAGAAGAGGTCACGAAAAACTAACGAAGATGGAGTTGAAAAGAAGACTCGAAAACCAAGGAGGCCGAGAAAAGAAGGGGCTCCGAAAGGTCGTTCTCGCAAACAAAAGGAAGCCGAAGATGGTTTAACAGCCAAACAAAGGCGAAAAATTGTCTCTAAAGAAACTATCTCGACTACTGACGAAAGTGATGCCGACGACGCCGCCAAGCCACAGGCCATACGTGTTCCTGATGGGTATTTTCCTCCATTAAATAAAGATACATTGACAACGAACGGCATTAGATGACAGTCAAATAACAAACGTTTATTCCCAGGAATGAAAGTGACAGTGATGGCAGAAAGCGCGTTATATCGTCGTCTGGAGAGTCTGGGACCGAAGAAACTAAGAGGCATCGGACCGGCAGATTAAGTGATGGTTCTTCTCGATCCAGGTCCAGATCTAGATCGCGTTCGGGATCAGGTTCCCATCATTCACGTCGATCAGGGTCAAGGTCCAGATCTCGGTATGTCAAAATGAATTCAAATTTTAATTTAAGAAACTACTTTAAGTAATCGACGAGTGCTCACCCAATTGTTTTTAATATAAAAAAATAGTTCAGTATCTATAACATCTTTTTAATTTATTTAGCTCTGGAAGTCGTGCTCGGTCTAGGTCTCCGTCTAGGTATGTGTTTTGTTCAGCTGGAGCTATACGGGTGTTGTACGGGTGAATTTTTTTTTCATTTTTTGGTTAATATTTATTTTAATTTTTAAGATCGGCAAGCCAGGCGGGGTCACGTAAATCGGGTTCCCCGTCTAGGTCTAAGTCAGGCACACCCGCCTCAAATCGGTCAAGGTCTGCTTCGAGATCACGATCTGGTTCACACGCATCCAGATCAAGATCTCGGTATTCATTGTTAGGCATTTATTACCTTAACTTTTTAAATAACTTCTGCATATCTACTTTATAGGTCAAGCCGAGCCGCATCTTCAAAGGCGGGGTCGGTTGGTTCAATATCGCGATCGGGTTCTTTCAGTGAAGCTGGTTCTCCAGCTGTAAGCTGCTCGGAGTAATCCCAGCTTTCAAATGTGCATTTTTTAAAACAGCAATGTGCACTGGAGGGGTAAGTTCTGTTTTCTACTGCTTGCCATGCAGTATTCTTTTGTATCGTTTAGAATTAGAGCGGTCCTTTTTAAGCTGAATTAATTTGCAGTTTATCCCAGTTTTTAAGTGTTTTGTTTAATATTTTTAACATTCAGTTATTGTTACAGTTTTGACATTTGTCAATTCAAGTAAAATTCGATTTGAGTTTGTTTATATCATTTGTTTGGTAGGTTATCTGATCGAAAAGAAACGTTTCAAATATTAATATTGAAGTTTATTTTTTTCACTGACATTTGTATTGAAGTAAATTATCTGGAATAAAATTTGAAATTACAATTATACGCATATGTGGACAGGATACAACAACTTCATAAAGAGATCCGCATACCTTAAATTACACTCTTCAATAACTTATTTACCATTATCGAGTCACCTACACATTAATATTAAATATGCACTATAGTTTTGTGTGAGTACTTGCTTAGAATACAAGTAGTAATTTAAACTCGTGAGTGCTAGACACAGTTGTGTTTTACGTTTATCAAGGGTGAAGGGAGAGACATTTACTTAACTTGAACAACATTGCCTAACTACAGCATGGCGACATTTTAACAACCGTTGTTTTGGTTTAAGATGAGAAAGAGAACATGTACAATCCGAAAATTAATTACATTAAGCCAATAAGACATTTAGAACATGATTCTTGGATTGAAATTAATAACCGAGGCCGCTGCGTTGTAGACTTTATGTTAACCTCAGTTTTCTTTGTCTATTTTTTCATAGGATGGAACTCTCCAAATCCTCCATTAAACACATCGCCATGAAATCCGGATTTCGTCATTTCTGGTTTTCTTTTTGCTGCTTCAATCCAATTGTTGTAAGGGTACTTCCTTTTCATAGTGTCAAACTCCCCAAAACCCTGGACATTTTCAAAGTCGTTAATTGAACTTTTTTTGCATTTATTATTCACGGTATGTTACTTATAAGTATGACCTTAGATTTTTATGGACTTTCTCGTCTAATAAAATGTAATGTTCTAAACGGATGAGCTTCCGAATCTTTATTATTTTATAAGCTCTATTAAAATAATTGTATTGCAAGCAAAGATTGCATAATAAAAGAAATTTGTACTGCTATTTGTACTTTGAACCTTACTGCAATATTGAACTTTTGTTATTTGAATGGTGCAGTTGCCGTCGAAGACTGCCAAAAAATTTGTTTGACTAACTCACGAACTAAGTGAGCATTGTTGTAATTCCTTTTAAATTACGATATACATATTTACCTGTGCAAATGTATCACCATGAAATCCGGTAGCTCCCATCGGTCGCCTCTTCATCATTTGATCTATCTCCAATTCGCTCTGAGAAGAGATAAGATGTTTTTAAGCTCTGCATATTATTCTAAACACATCTATTCTGGTTAGGGTTGTAAACGCGAGTAAGTGCCCAGGAATATTCCCTGGTCACTTAAGCACATGCCCGGGCGGGAACTTACAAATAAAAATGCGAGAAACGACAGCAGAGCATATTATGTTTGAAGGGCCTCGTTGAGTTCTGGACGACAGATTGTGCTGATATTCGATTTTTATATATTTGTACCTCGGAGTCTTCAAAATACAGATTTATGTAACTCTGATTTTAAATGTCAGTACGGACCAGCATGATTATGTTAAACGTTTGTTGACTCCAGCGTGCAACATAATCTAATAAGTACGCCAAGACAAACAAGTCCAGGGTCAGCAATTTCTACTGAATAAATTTCTCTATTTTTTTCTTCTAAAATTGGAATGCCTTGGATTTTTAAAAAGTTCACTTGTTTACTCTTGCGTGCCAATGCCGCTTGAAACCTATGGCCGTGCCGTGCTAAATTGTAGCCCATGCTAAAATTTAACATGCTGTAGTAGTATGATTGACGATTTGGTTGTTTCTCAGCCTAATTAAGCCAGACATCTGCCATTTCACAATATTCTCTAAACCTTATAGATCTCAGTTATAGCTCGGATTGTGATTAACCTATTTAATATACAAATAATAAATGAACAAATATGTTATTTTTCCTTCACACTTTAATCACAACCAGTAAAATAACATAAACAGTGTGGGATGAAAATTGAATTCTTTACGTCATGTCACCCAAAATGACTTCCCTATTGGAATACAACATTGATATAGTAAGTGCCCTCAGTGCCCGGAAATTCCTGGGAATATTTCGGGCACTTAGGGCCCAAAAGTTGATGCCCGGACATTTTACAACCCTAATCCTGGTAGTATTTGATCTAACTATGGTCATAAATAGTTACTCGACTCATTGTACCTCGCTCACACTAGGATTAGATATGAACGCAGAGTTACAGCGAGTGGAGAATACAGTTTTGACTGGGAGAGGTGGGTGTTTAGAAAGCTAAACTGTTCTATGTAAAATGTGTTTTTGCAAAAATGGTATAGTCCTAGGTTTCAGAATAGCAGACCTATAAATCAGTTGAAAACAATTTTTTTGTATAAAAATACTTACCAGGTATTGTGGATCTCTTTTCATTGTTTCAAATTCTCCAAATCCGTTACTAAAAGTATCGCCATAAAATCCAGCGGCGTCCGCTTCAGGCCTCCTCTTTTGTGTTCTTTTGACTGGTGAGAAGTGCCCAAAATCTCTGTCAAAGATCCCCTCATGAAATCCTCTGGCACTAAATCCCGTTGGAGTTCGCTTTATTCTTGTCGTCCTCAAGGAAGAGGGAGAATTTCCTAAATGTACATATAGTAACTTCAGAATACTAGTAAATAGTAATTAAACCATATCAATTCATTTCTGCAAATAATGATAAAAATGTGATCTATCTACCAATAAGGGTCCTCATCTGTCAGCTAAACTTTATTAATTAATCATTGTACATTCAAACTTTCTGAAATCAAAATATAACCCGAACCCCCTTCTCCGGACAATCGCTTAATTCTCAACTTTTGCTAAGCATTGCTATCTCCGGCCATCCAGCCTGTTTAATTTTTCCGAAACAAAAACCTCTTTTCACTAATCACTACAAGTTTCACTAACACTCTTTACTTGATCTCATTCGCCCTGCTCATGCTCTGCTAAGAGTATTGTTAAAAACTCTACCTGGGCAATGTATTTTTTACTAGGGATGCCAGTTTGTTCAGATTATTGGAAAATTATAATATCTTGTAAAAACCAAAAAATTACTTAACTACTGTTTTCATTTATACAATGTTCATTGTGATCATACACCATCGAAGAACCAGTGTTTCTTTAAAGCAGGTTCTTCTAAACTCTCACAGTTGAACATTTCAGAAGCTGGTTGGATTTTGAGAATCTATTTTAATTTTAAGAATTCATTCTTGTGCACTGTGCAGAAATCTCACAAAATGTTGCATAGGGACACCTGCCCCTTTCAGGTTTTCCATACGAGCAACTTGTAGCGTCGCCTTTTGATTGACATGTAAATATAAGGTCGTACAAAGTGAAATAAATTTCGATGATAATATTTCAATTCGGTTAGACTTCGGTTTTTCGAATGCCGATCTAAATGTGGAGATAAAATGTGGGCCTAGAGCAAGGAGAGTTTTATTCAGATGATTTGGACTCATATAGTACGAACCTCTTGAGAAAACAGCAGGGATGGACAGGCGCGGGTAAACGTTGTTGACGGAGTGAGAGTAAATCGCTTCTGGTTTGTTGTTAGCTCCGTCCGTCGTGTCAACTCCAGTTTTTTCGAGCCGCGTTGATGGAAAACCATTGAATTCTGTCATTCGCACTGCCGGAGTGTGAATAACATTCTTAATATTTTCTTTGTCAAGTGAATGACTTGAAATGGACTTTCCGGACACTGTAGTGGTGCTTCCCCAGACGCAAATCCCAACGAAACATATCTGCAGGATATCAAAAAATAAGTAATCCACTCAAATTTTTCAACGAGATGTTTCCATAATGGAATTTGAGCGAGGTATATAATCATGTGAAGATTTACACCAGGCCCCTTATCTTATTATATTTTGCCCAATACTGTGTACAATGATCTGAAGCATTAAGCCTTACACATTACATAGGGACATTACATTACATATACTGTTTATGTTATACATATATGTCATATATGTATGGATTGTCAAGTTGAGTAGCCATTTTTCGACTATGCGCTCTGTATTTAAATTGGATTTGTAAAGGGTAATTACTTTCCCCAAATGTATGTAGTACGTAGTTGGTTCAGGCAATTCCGCAACAACTGCATTTGTCGGTGAAAGCATGTTTCCATTTACTGCGTATTAAATGTGAATTATGTTAGGAGTTGGTAAACAACATGTTCTAGTTCGCCGAGATATCAACAAATACAACTGGTTTTGCATGGTGGGTGTAGATTTGGGTGAAATAACCACCAAATCGTCTAAGCGCTATGCACTAGGTGTGGTAAGGCATTTCCCCCAAGTACTCGGAACTTCACCTCAAACCGCAAGGAAGTTTTGGCTTTCAGTGTTCGATGCGCATTTTGGATTTTAGACTTAAGGCAAGAAAAACTGCTCATGTTTGGGAGAAAGATGTTCTCAGGAAACGAAGAGCTAACTGTTGATTTCATTGAAGTATTATAAATGTTTAATGACGCCTTCTGAATCCTAACCACTCTTGGTTTTTGCAAAGAAAATCTCTTGGGAAATATCTGCATTGCGCTGTGGGTTCCGGTCCGGAGTAGCATCCAGTCTCCTAAGCCACGGCAAGGAACAGAGTATCAAAGTGGACCAATTGTTCTCCCAACCTCATCGTGTCGATAATTATACTCGGAGAAAGAACACTTACTCTTGTTCATCCATAATTAATCAAGAACAGAGGATGGCGGTGGTTTCCCAGAGATAGTGGGCGGTTAAAATAATCCGCCCAACAACACATGTTACTTTGTCATCTTTTACTTTGTATGCATCTAACTCTTCTGGATTGTATGTATGACATATTACATCTTTCTCTCTTTTGTCTTAGTTAAATAGGTTTTCTTCCAGAAAGTATAATTTTGAAACGCTATCAGCAGCCGAACCAGCTAAAGTTTGATTTTTAATATTTCAGTTTAGTGTATTAGACACTTTCGAATCACCCGATATTTAGAAATTGCATTTGCGGGTTCTAACAACCCCAAAATCATTAATAATTGAAATAATTCCTATGTACGCGTGGTGGGGCATTATTCCTACAAGTTTTCTTTAAATAGACTGAAATAAACGGTGTACTAGTGGTGAAATGGGAAGTGATTAAGATTAACCCCACACTTGAATATTGATTATTGTGTCAAAATGGCTTGACTTGAACGCTTCAATTATATACAATGTCGCTTTTCGCTAAGCTATAGAACGGAGAAAGTCATTAGAGTTCGTATCTTCTCCTGAGATAACTAACTATTGATTATCGGCCAAAATTAGTTTGTAAACATAAAAACGATTATAATATACAATAAAAACAGCAATTTAATCAAATAACCACATTCACCTGTAGCCTCTGATAAATGCCGGTTTTTAGCCACGTTCACTACAGACAACAGAGATTACCTGCCGCAATAATATAGGTAGAGCATTCGTCATTAAAAAGCAGAAATTATTAACAGGATTGGAAATTAATTTTCTATAACATCACGGAATCCTCTTCCGTGCAACTGACCGCTAAAGGCTTGTATTTGAAGAAAAGAAGAAAATGAATAATCAAACAGGTACAGGGTGTTTTTTTAATGTTAATGAGGTTTCAGAAATTCGTATCTTCATTTCCACTGAACCGACTTTGACATGTGATAGCTCATTTTAGCCGTGCTATTCTGCAGTTTTATATGGCAATATTTGCGCAAACTTGAGAACTCGCCAAAATCTGAAAACTTCTAATGCTGAATCTGAAAGTGTAACTCCACGACTCCGGCATGGCAGTTTATTGCCGGGTTAGTTATCGGTACTGGGCTACAAGGTACAATGACTGATGCAGTCAAATTGGGGGGATTTGGGGTTAAAAACTTTGAAGGGGTAGATCATCTGGTGTTCATGGCACACCAGATTATCTACAATGGATTCATACGGAGGGTTTTAATTCGGGGAGGGATAATTTTTGTGCAATTGGTAAGTTCAAGGGATACTTGCGAGAGACTCTGATCCTTCAACTTACCATTGCTCATGCACATGTAAAATCGCAGGAGTTTGTCAAGTACTGGGGTGAGGGTTTTAATTTATTTTATTTTTGTAATAATGACATTTTTGTAAGGTATTAATGCTTGTAGAAAGTTAGGGTGGCATGTTCCCACATCATTCTTTTTATATTTTAATTTCAACAATTCAGACTGAGAAGCAAGAAGACTTAAAATGAAAGAGAAAGACGGGGTGGTTAGTTTCCACCGTGACGCCACCTGGAAGTCTCTAAACCCCTAAGAGAGCCTCGGGAAGAGCTGAATTTTTCTTGTAGTTTTGTATTTATTTTGCATAGCAATATTTCTGCACCACGGTGGACCCCGGCGGTGGGGCACCACTGGGGTCTGCTCAGCCAGGCAATATGGCTGAAATTCCTCTATTTTGGACTTTCCAGATTTTGGCGGGTTTTCAAGTTTGTGGAAATTTAGTCATATAAAACTGCGGATTAGCACGGCTGAAATGAGCTATCCCATGTCAAAATCGGATGAGTAGAAATGAAGATACGAATTTCTGAAACCCCATTAACATACAAAAAACGCCCTGTAGTTTTGTAGTTTTTAAAACCTAAAAAGAACTTGTTATAGAGTAATGCATTGCACTTTAGGAAGCAACAGATTATGTTGTTTCTTAAATTGACCAAAGTCTCATACATTAATCCTTATCTTTGGCATCAGCACAAGTGTTTAGTCAATAGTGGTGCTCGGGAGAAGTGAGCTACTGGGATAATAGCAATATGCACTTGAGTTAAAGTTGAAAGCATATACAGAAGAAGTAGATTATACGAAGAAAATCAAGGATGGTATACATTGGAGGTGACTCAATTACCTCTTTATCATTTTCATATTTTACAAACTCCACTCTGTGAAATGAAAGTGTACAAATTGGAAACACTTCTTGGTTTGGCTAGGAGGGCTAAGCGAACCACTTCTTAATCAAACAAGTAGCAAGGGTTTTTTTCCTCATAAAACTAGTAGAAGCAGGCGTAAACATCCTTTCTCACTCCCCCTCAAGTAATATTCTTTGTCTTGATGTTCAATCGTTCACCGCTTTCCTTTCTATCCCTGCTCTTGAAGGAAGAGTATTTTCTTTTCATTTTTAACAGAAATGAGATATTAGAACACATCGCTTTGAAAGAGTAACTACATAATAATATATTATCTCTGAGCTCGCTCACATTTCTTGGAAAGGGCGTGTCAATTTTCTGTTTTCTCGGGGATTATTTCCGTCTAAATAAATACTTCTATGCAAACTTTCCAGCAAACACATCATTGAAATTATGTGTTCCTAAATATCTCTAAGCCTTAGTTATCTTAACCCTGTAACAAGACTGTCAACTTTATTCAAATGTCCACTCTGTGGGAGATATATTTTGTCACGCATTTAGTAAAATTAAAATACATGATTGATGATAACATTAAAACTGTTGATAGCCACCCTGTCATCCTGCATAATAAGATCCACAAATTCCTGAATGGTTGATGACAGGGACTGGTTGACATGTGTCATACATGTGTGGTCCCCCGTCATTCGTACTGTGTTTGAGCTTGCAGTTTAATACATGTCACATGGTGTAATTCGGGTATTAAGGGCACGCCCCAACTGCTTCTTGTCACTAGGCTTTGTCAAATACGTTAAAATAATTGAAGAAATCAATCGCAATTACTACGGACCGAATTGAGTTGGATTCCCGTAAACACTTTCTGATTCCAAATTCCCAGGCGCTTGGCGTGTTGCTTGCTTAAATAAATTACCCGATGTTCTTGTCCAACTCGTGGACTGCAATTCCAGCTCTCAAAAGTCTCGAAGTCAACTTTGACTTCCGTGAATTTTATTTTCCTTAGTTTCGTCCTTCATTTTCACTGGCACGTGTGTACTCTGTGTACCTTTCACCAGTATTTCTTACCTTTTGCACCACCAACACCAACCCATAATTACAAAGCTCCCAAATCACCCCCATGCTGTTCCAAGAAACACCTTTTTTCTAGGACGCAGTAGTCAAAATTGCCGGGTAATTACTCTAGACACGTGGAGTTGTTTGTTGGGAAAACTCAACATTTCAGGATTGAATTCTTACCCGGTTAGGAAAAGCACTAGATAAAATTTTCTCCCACAACAAAATTTATAAAATTCTTTATCGATTTATATTGCTTTTGAGATCCTGTGTCTTGTAAACTCTAAAGCTTACTTCAAATTCCAAAATAAATGTTGCTTCTTGAATTTTTAAAATATCTTTTTTTTTTCAAGAAATTTATTGCTTCAGAAACCGAGTCATTAGTTTCGGGCCAGTGTGGTCTAAAATAATGGCAAGAGAATTGAACGGTCGCTCAACGGGTGATGAAAATTGAATCAGGTTGTAGTAAACAGCTCAGTTATCAATGAAAGTCGTGGGCCGGACCCTGGAATTTTCAAACTATTGGCATGAATATAATAAATAATGACAGTGCAAACTGAAGAATTTGAACGGCCGCTCAGCGGGTGATGAAAATTGAATCAGGTTGTAGTAAACAGCTCAGTTATCAATGAAAGTCGTGGGCCGGACCCTGGAATTTTCAAACTATTGGCATGAATATAATCAATAATGACAGTGCAAACTGAAGAATTTGGCCTTACTAAAAAATTTATCTATCTATCTGTCTAAAAGCGCGTTGACTAGCAATTTGCGTCGATATTGTGTTTAGTTGACTTTGATTAATTTTATAAAAACTGACAGCCAACTAATAGTCTTGGATCCATGGGGGATGTCTGACCTATCATATATAAATTATTGAGTCAGTCAGTTGGCCAGGTTTTTAATATTGAAAGCTAGCATCATCTAATATTTGTGGTTGTGTGGCCTGCTAAGATTCTCTGAAACTCAGCCAACCCACGCCAGAATCCCATTCTATGGGGTAGCAAATTTGAAGTAAATGCCAAGGTAAAAAAATTGGATTTAAAATTAAATACGAATTCAGCTCTGCGTCAACAAAACAAATTACATTTCAAAGCTAACAAGTTACGTTTCAAATTGAAGAAGACATTATTTTTAATTAGGGCAATGTAATAGGTATCTATATCTTATATTATGAACTGAGTAAGACTTTGCCGCACTTTAGGACAATTTTAAGTGCATAAATATTGAATTAGAAAGTACAAGCGTTACACAGGCAGCTAATCCGGGTTTTGGGCCTGAGTAATTATAATAAAATAATGCGCCTTAGATGAGAGTTTGGAGTACGGAATAGTAAATTTAATCCTTTGAATTGCAGCCGAAGCGCCCAAGAACCTAATACAAGAAACCGTACCCTGGGGACGAGTAGAATCCTGAGAAGTGGCGCGTGCGATAAAGAATACTAATTATACAGGTGGCCCGTAACGACATACTTAGACATCTAATGGTTCAATAGGAGACNGTACGGAATAGTAAATTTAATCCTTTGAATTGCAGCCGAAGCGCCCAAGAACCTAATACAAGAAACCGTACCCTGGGGACGAGTAGAATCCTGAGAAGTGGCGCGTGCGATAAAGAATACTAATTATACAGGTGGCCCGTAACGACATACTTAGACATCTAATGGTTCAATAGGAGACAATTACGTAGACAAATAGAAGAAGAGTTTGAAATTGAACTCAAATTGATGCTCAATTTGTGTAAAGCTATTACCTGACAATGATAATTGAATTAAGACGCTAGTCTCCATTACAAAAGCATTCAAATTGAGTTGAGTTGACAGTGTGTCTTCGTCATTCTTTTGTTCAGAATAAAAGAAGCCGGGGATCAGTGTCGATTTAACAGAAACCCGTCATGGAGTGTTTTATGCGCAGAATTTGAATACGAGAAATGTACTCAAACTAGTCTCCAAAGTCTCTTGAGAATGAACACATTTTTGCAGGCGTTGGAATACATTCCAATCTCATGTTTGTCAAACTACGTCATCCCATTCATTCCAAGTATTTATTTGACTGCAGCCCAAATCTATTGTCCGTTATACAAATAGCATGAGGCCCGCATTTAAGCATTGCACTACTGCAAACAATTCATTTCCACACATCTTTCTATTTAAATGTTTTTGATTGATTGATTGATTACAAAATTGTGTATTAGGCGCGAAGCATACCGCACATCATGATACCTCAGGACTTGTACAAGCCATTGGCCAGAAGGGATGTCTTATCAAAACAATTTCTTAAATTGAATGCAATTTGTGGGCGCCAGGAAAGGAATATTATTACGCGGCTCCGCGTGTGGGTAGAAAGGTTGGGAGGACAGAGACAGATCTCATGTCAAAAGAAATTGCCGCTAACTTTAAGCTCGGAGACCTTTTGCAATTAGTGAACACGACATCTGTACCACTACTCGCCCCCATCTCATAGGCGTTGGGGCTAATTTATTTCTTTGCTACTGACAGTAAATGATTAGAGTTAGAGGATCAGATGAACTAAATGCAAGGAATTTCCAATTTATTATCACCTAGATAGGATGTTTGATGTGGATTTGATTTTAGACGCAATATTTGCTGTTCTTGGATGCACACATTACAATCATCACACCATCCCCTTTTAAATAAGGTCGTCTTTTTTTAGCACAACGCAGCGATGAAATTTTTTAAAATTAAGCCGGTAATTACGTTGTTGTGTCGTATTTGACGTTTAAGGTTATGTTTTATGGAGCTCCGATGCCAGTTAAATACCGCTTAAAAAAACGTGCTTCACAAAGGAACTGATAACATACATACTTTTAACTAATTGGACATAATCTCGCCTGAAGCTATAAAAGTTGATCAAACTTACAAAATAAATGGAGCGGTGAAGCATTGTTGACAGGAAAAGATGAAAGAGGTGAGAAGGAAGCACACTGTTGTCACAATGATTGAGTAATCCTCCAATTGTTTGGAATAATGTGGCTTTTGGGGTGAGAAAGATAGAAATTGAGGGAAGCACTTGTTGGACTGTGGTTCACACTTGTAGCTTCGGATCTTGTAGTTAGACTGGCTTATGTACAACCCCAAGTGAAAAGTTGAGTTACAAAGGCAAGGGATAACTTCTGTCAAGCTTTCCTTTGGTGAATCGGCAAGTCATTGGAGAAAATCACTTCTTTTATACACGAAAGAGAGGAATACCCACGCAAGAAATGCGCACGGTGGTGGTGGTATGGTGGTGGCCAAACCGAGCCAACTTCTACAACGCACGGCCTTTTCCACCCGTCGTTGACTGACGCCGCGTCGCATACGTCAGTTCCTGCCTGTAATTGCTTCAACTAACATTACAGTAGTGTTGCCTGAACAGTGTAATTTAGGAATTGTAGTACACGGGTAGGAAATATTAGCAACCATAACGTTCGAAGTTCGAACAAAGCCACGGGGATTTTTTCCGTCGGATTAACCGGTGATTAAAGTGATGAGTCGAGTAATTAAATTTGGCGGATCACATTCGTCACTTCTCGGATCACATATTACTTCCTTCCTATTTCATTTTAATCGAATTGTCCCCTCACAAATTGACTAGCTTGCAAATTCAGTTGGACTGAAGGGGAAAGCGTGAGGAAATTAAAAAACAGCTAGAAGCCAATTCCAATGAGCAGAAATGGGCGGCGGGCGGATGGCTAATGTTCCCAAACATAGCAATAAGAGATAATTTGAACTAATTTCAATGCAAATCACGCAGTTGCACATTTTTGAGAATATTTAATTCCAATTTACTTGACTGCCTCAACTGCTGATGGCAAAAAAAAATACTCTCAACGTCAATGCATTTTTTTTATTCGATTCTATTTGTTAGATGCGTTGGATTCCAAAACTTTTCTAAAGGTTCTAATGTTCACAGTAAAGTATTTCCTCAAAATTAACTCTCTACTCTGCGGTTAATTAACAAGCTTGCGAGAAAGCACAACTTTTTCACTCACTTAGTTAAGAGAGTGGTGGAATCCTTGGAGAAGTCTACTAATTAATTAGTAGAATGAACCCAACATTTCACCAACCATTAACTCCAAGTTGGAAGTTTGTTAGGATCGCTTTTCGAAAGGTTAATCTACCAAATGAAAGATATAATCATGATGTAGGATGTGGACAACTCAAAATGGCACATTGATTGAGAGGGCCATTCCATTTCAGCCAATATGAGAACTCTCCAAACATAAAATAACAACTTTACTATACTTCAAAAAGGGGTATTATTAATTTTAAAACAAAATCCTTAAGCATGAAGTACGCACACTGCCTTATTGTAAATGTGCAGCGTACAATTTGCTGGAAATTTCATATGTTTACAACTTTTGTTGTTGTAGAGTATAGCTTTTTAATCTAACGGCGCGGAAACAAAACTTACACAGAGGAGTTATATAATCAGGTATGAATGCATTGGAGTTTTACTCCGGCTTTGGTATCATGAGTTGGCTTTGAGGTAGTGAGTGGATTTGATTTGTCTTTGTCTTTCAACGGAACGTGTTCCAGTCTGAATCGATGCCACTTACTGACATGTCCAAATTTTGTAGGGTGTAGACGGATATTTATGATTCCTTGTAACAATATAAATTGTATATTCCTCGTGCATTCAGCCCTTGTTTTGGCGTGTCGAAGTTTGAGAACAATATTACCACAACATGTGTCCTTATTTCACATTAAAATTCGCTTGGTCAGAATATTTTCAGCCACTGCACATTTCCAAAAGTTTTTCTTCCTAATGCAACGAGAAGACGAAGACTTTGTAAATAAAATGTGACCTGTGTTCATCAAAAATACATACTCGCCCACAATCATTTTATTATAATCCCAACTTCAAAGGGTAAAGCTAGCTCAAGTTTTCAAAAATTTCCATCAACCTGTCACTATTCCAAGTCAGCATGTGCCATGATGAGTGTAAGCGATCCTCACATGCTGCCAAAGTCAAAAGTCACTTTTCATTTATTACGGTCAAAATGTCAGAATCCTAACATTACCTCACGTCAGAGTTGACAGACACGTTTGCCTTTTCCGTATAATTTAAGCCCATCGTGGTAATCGGGCCATGAGTCCCGTGGTCACCTTTTGGGTCTTCATTGTTTTTCCAAATCCAATAATGCTCTTTCCCTTTACTGCATATCCCGGGTTGCGTGAGTAAGTGAAAGTCGATTCCAAGTATTACGAATATGGATGATTTATTAGGAATGGATTACAAGGCAAATTAATATTAATGGTTCACCAGTACATTGATGTGAGGCGATGAACGTAGCACCTCCAGCGGAAGCCGCCTTGTATTTAATATTTTATGTGCTTTGGATGGCAAATAGCCTGACAATGTCTTGTTTTGTTTTCGACCTGATTGAGTTTATGCAAGCAAAAACGTTACGCTTGCACTTCCTGACCTAGACAACTGGCGTCGTTTTTCAAGAACCTTATTAAACTTCCTCAATCTTAGCAGAGCAGAAACTGGACAACTACTTTATTTTTTTAAGAATGTTATTATTTAAATTATTCGGGGTCGAGGAAAGCACAGAAACTAAGCTAATACTAAAGCAAAAATACAATGCAATTACTAGTCCCGCTCTTCAGTGCACGTTTATTATTCAGATGTGCAAAATTTATAAACGATAACTGGGATGGGAGCGCAATGTATGTATTAGAATAATTATTTTTCTAGGTGCACGCAACTTGGATCCCATAAAATAATTATTACGTAAGCCAATTCCTTTGTTAAAGTTTGAACTGAATTAGTTATGAAGCACAGAAAACTTTTTTAAAAAACATTAGAAGCAATTCACGTATGCTAATGGCAACAACAGCTGGTCGCAATTTACAATTAAGATCAAACTGAATCTTAGAAATATATGCGTTACTGTTACTATATCCTAAAAGTAAGACAACGGCTATCGTAGATTCAACATGCAGAACATCTTGCATTAATATTAGTTTGTGATCTTACTCCCACGGAAAGCCGAGAAAAACTTTTTCCTCACAAGAACAAAATATTAAATAATAAAATATTCAATAAGTTTGTCAGAATGTTTCGCAAAAAAACAGCTTTGAGTACTTTCCTACGCAGCCCAATACTTTCACTAAAATATTAACTGGAAAATGATTTCCCACAAGGAGTGAATCCTGTCATGCCAAATAAGTTATTCCGTCTTTGTGTAATCATCCTGTCTATTGCTTTTTCCACTTCATAGCCCCTATCACTCGCACTCCTCTTTTCAATCCAAATGCCTTCTCCTATTTTTAAGTCAAAATTTAGTTTCTCGCTTGTATTTCCGCTGCTGCTCCGATCCATATTCGCTTCCCACAATGGCACACAAGTGACCTTTATACTTCCCACAAGTTAAAATTCAACCAGAAATGTTTTCCGCCGCAGAGCAAGCTTATGTGTTTTTGAATCATCCATACTAAGCTGAAGACAAAATACTCTCTACTGTAGTTAACTAAATTAATAGTATCAAGTAACAAGGAATATCACAAAGATTTTGTTAGCAAGGATACATCTCTTTATACGGTCTCATTTCCTGTGCTTTGTAATTTTTGCGTACGTGATTGTCGAATGAAGGGTGAATTAAGGCATCTTGTTTCGGGTGAACTTTCCATTTCTTTTCCTTTCTCATATCCGTGTACATACTTACTACACCCACGCCCCACAGAGAAAGGGGCGCGGCGGAATGCAATGCAAGTGCATATGCATGCTTACTCTCAGAGACTTTGTCTCATAATCACAATTCTCATGTTCTTTGATGATCCACCCAAGAATTACAAAAACTACCAGTTTGCTCAGCTCGTCCGTTCGCATTTCAATATTTTACAATCCGGAACCAGCGCTGCGCTGCGGGAATAACACCAACATGACAATAAGTTTTGATCTTATTTAAATAGCTTATTACGTATTAATATTAGTTGCATTGAATTGAATAAATTCAACATTAGTTGATTCTTCCGTTGTTTAAAAATATTAGGCAAATTCTAGCAAATAAAGCAAAACATTGTGACGCAGGGTGTTTGTACTTTGCTTAGCGCCTCTGTTAGTGTCCAAATGTTTGGCGGGCTTCCCCAAAAGCTAGTTTTGGCATTTCAGCTAGCCAAAACCGCGTACTGTAGTCTGCACACTTTACCATACAATTTGACTTGACTTTTTCATACTGGCACATGCCAAGACTAAACCATTATTATTATTGTGTAAAGTTTAAATGACAAAATATTTGAAAATATGTATTAATTTGTGCTCTTCAGAGGCATAATTCTAGAAGAGCCGATGGTCAACTCAGTAAAAACGTTTTATTTATTGGTTTTTTACATCTTTAAACAGTGTGTGTGGAATGTTTGGATTTCTTGTTTGAGAAATCTTCACTGTCACTTCATCCGAATTTCTCTTTCCGTCATTCTTGTAAGTGCAAAGGCGAACAGCATTCCCAGTTCCCAGCTTGATTTTGAGTATAAGAATGTCAGCTTCAAAGCTACTTACATTTTCAAATATGTACATCCTTTACAAATGCGAAAGGCTTATTCATACGATGTTATTAAATTGGATTTTTGATGTCAAGCCAGCATCCTTCAATTACACTTCGGTGTATGTGGTTGTTGGTTACTTATTGTGAGACCCGAAATATGTAATACTAGGTCTTCCACGTAAATGAATTCGGGTGACACATGAGGCTAGATTGACGTAAAAATATCTTGACATGAGGCATCCCTTGAATCATTTCCTCATCACACATCTCTTTTCCTCTCACCAATGGGTAAGCAGTCCGACTTAAAGAAACAAACCTTTTGGGAAAACCAAATTACATTTTTGTCTAAACTTTCCTTTTTTGCTTCCTCGTAATTACGGAAGTGTACAACTGTATCAACTACAGTGAATGACGGGTTAGAATAATAACACAATTCAATGCTTGCACCGCAAATTAGGTCCTTATTTGCAAGTGGCGTTCAAGAAAATATACGCTGCTAAGTTCAAATCTATTACAAGATTAAGATTTCATATTGCATATGCTTGAAGCACATGAAGTTACATTCTGACACACTCATGTTTTGTATTAACAACTACAGAATTTAGAGCCCTTAGGAGGGACTACAATACATTACAAACGGGATTTTTATTTGAATGTTATTTTGCTAAAGTAACGAATAATTACAACACACATCTAACGAATTCGTAAAATTTGAATTAAATAACTCAAAAATTTGGCCTTAGGAAAAGGCCGAAGATTCATTAGGCGGATGGGGGGCATGGAGCGCCCTTAAAAGAATAAAACAAGATTTTCTTTTAATTTTGATTTTTTGAGTATTTTTTTCTAAAAACCTAAATTTGAAAATATTTGTACCAGTTTCCGCCGGTGAAATGATTTGAAGTTAATAAAATTGATATTTTAGGGTAGGCAATGCTGTGACTGGCTCTTAACCCATACGTCTAGTCTATGTTGTAGAGCTATGTATTAAAGACAAGGTAGGTTGGGCACGTTAGTTACATAAATCAAACCAAGTTAAATATTTCAAATGCAATACGAGGGAACAGCTTGTAGGGAACTATAACCCTCAATTTATTTAATTGCTAACTACACTTGTTCTTCAGTGCTTTCAAAATTACACACTGTCCAATTTAACACAAGGATGTTAGTGCAAATTTAGAAAGAATGAATACAGCGCCGTGAGTCCGGACCGCTTTTGATTGTAACTTTGGTTATTTTTGAATGCATGACTAATACCGTAAATGACCTAATTGAGCCGCGGGGCTCTATTTAAAAACGGACCCTTGGTACCCGGGCTCGAATAATTAAATTTTAATCCGAAAAATTAAAAATTTACACTTTTTATTTAAAATGAAACAATCTCAAGAGAAACGAAGAATATAACACTTTGATAGTAACCAGAAAATGCAAATAATACCGCGTGCAATGTTGAAATTTTGAAAAGTCGTAGTGAAACCTGAATATTTTAATTCGGGTTCAATTCGGACCCAGGCGTCAATTATGTCATTTACGGTAGAATTGTGAGTTTTCACATTTTGGCAAGGAATTCCTCCGAATTGTGCGCATGCCTATAATTTCTCCGGCGGAAACCGGTACAAATATTTTCAAATTTAGGTTTTTAGAAAAAAATACTCGAAAAATCAAAATTGAAACAAAATCTTGTTTCATTCTTTGCGATGCCAACTGCCAACCAATGTAAAACTTCAAAGCCTCATAGCTCAGCGATTTCCAGCTCCGGCATAGTAAAGTTCGTATCTATTTTGGGGTGCCGTTGGAAGGGGAATTCAAATTTGAAAAAAGTTCCGAAAAATGTTCATCCTTTTGACTCAAAACGCGATTTTTCGGATAAAAAGGCCCATAAGTCGAGAACAAAGACGAATTTCGAAAAACGCAAAAAAATGGTCGTATTTTTTTTCAATTTGTCAAATTTTTTGCCTAGCACCTCTTGTAGGAATGTCGATAGTTTCCGAGAAAAACTGGGACACAGGTTTCGAGTGGGGGGGGGGGGGAATGCATACATTAGTCGTACTTTTCCGCACGACCGCACGCGCAGCGTTGCTATGGGCGCTGGGCGCGGCGCGTGCGGGCGGGCGGTGGTCGTTTCCGCCTAATGAAAAATATGGTTTCCCAATTTCTTTGAAGAGCATGCATAAAATTGCAATGCCCAGTCGTCGTTTTGATGCATTGAGCCGGGAGAAAGTGTAGTTGGGAAAAGTCAGAGCAGAAGCTTCTTCGTAGTCGGACCATAGTATTAGTTTCCTTCTAAATTTTGCCAAGAGCTATTCGGTCAAGCGGAGAAAACTCTCCGCAGAATGCAATTTGAGTCGTGCTTGGATATGTAGCCCTAAAGGCTTGATTTTACCACTACTTATTTTACAACAATAATAAAGGCAAGAAGACGCTTCCCGCGTTCATTCCGCTTGATCTGGTCGTTTTTCTATTTTGCTCGAACGAACTTTAGTACGTAATTAAAGTCCGGCGAAAAAACACAAGTTCAGGGAAATGGACATTAGACACACGTAACGTTCACCCAACTTGGAAAGAAACATGACGTTCAAATTGCATTCTTGGAAAGAATGCTTCCCAGCGGATCACGCTGCTAAATTTTAGATTTAAAGCTGGAGTGGTGCTAAAAATTCCTTTTCCCGGAATTTGTGAGAAAGTCAGCTGTGCATTTAATTTGACACTTATACTTTGATCTCAGACTCAGAGTCAGAAATTCGGACTAACGAATTTACGTATACATGCTATGTGACAGTGGCATCTGGCATGCATAGCAACATTGGCTTTGGTTGTACTGCTCTACGAATGTATGCTTCAGGCCTGTTTGTATAGTTTCTCGACACATAAGATGAGGCGGGGAAAGTATTTCACATATTTTAAAACGGTTTTTCGTCAAAAATAATACTAAATCTCAATAAGGATTAATGAATTTTTCTATATCATAGCAGCTGTGTCAGGTTCGGGTAGCGCTTTCAGTCAGAGCCAAGATCTTGTTACAACTTTTTCTTAAGTTAAAAGTTGTGGTGTCATTGTGCCATAAGGTTGAGATCCTCTTCCCCTTGATGAGCTAATTTGCTCCCCTTTGACTTTTGGCTTTCATCCCTTTCAATTCCGACAACCTTGAACGGCGTTCGATTAAGTTTCTAACGAAGTAAAAGGGAAAATGCGTGACAGACTCTTCGTCATGTCAATCGGATCACCAGGATATACCCAATATGTGCCGTACAGCAATCGATAGTTTAGTGATTTGACCCAATTCGACAAATCGTTTCATTTGTAGGAGTTGCATCGGTCACGTTTTATGATGAAGATATATCCTTTGCTCATACATCTGCGCTTAGTTGATTTGTTTGTCCGAGGGTAGCTGGGCCCAAATCAGATAACTCAATGGTTGATGAGTCAATTCTGGCTGGTTGAGTTGAAGGTCTAACTCTGTTCAAGTCAAAATTCAAGAATTTGGATACAGAATAAAATTCAACACGTAGCAATGCTTACTGACATTGAACAGAACAAAACAAATTGAAAAGACTTGCTTTTCCGAAATTTGGTTTAAAGCTAGGTTATTCTGGCGGTGAAGGAAAATGAACTAAAGCACTCAAGTCTAAGGTAGAAATCGTTTTCTTTTCAAAAAGCAATTTCTTCAAATTAAAATCTGCATAGTGAGATTTCGTAATGAAAATTTGCAAATTATTTCTGCTGAAATGAAATGTTTCGTCAAAAACGATAAGGGAAGTCCCAAAAATAATTAAGTAGAAGACGTGGATTATGTGGTGTACATTCTGATGCATAATTGATTAGGGGGGATTGAGTGAGTGCATTACGCCTGTCTTGGGTCCTCTGGTAAATGTGGTTTATTAGAAGAAGGTGGGCAATAAAATAATAATGAAGACTCTCGGCCGGAACTCCCATTGCAGTCCTGGGTTTGCTTTCTCTCGCTTGAAATACAAAATCAGTGCAGCCGCACTTTCCTTCCTACTCAGCAGACCATATCCGCTGTGATAAATCCTAGTGCTTTGGTTCTTTTAGGTTTCTTATCATTAATTATTTAGGCAATCGTGTTAAGGATAGAACCGACACTTAGTTTTGTTTCGTCCGGCCTTACTGTTTCCTCCTTTAATTTTGTATATTTCCTGAGTGTGTGGAATACGTCATCAGAGTACGTAACAAAACGTATCGACTTAGTTTGTATTCTTTGTGTGGTCATGGCCTCACCTCATGTCTTTCAACTAAATACTTAGCTGCTCTAAAAATAAGCATCAGGATTTAAGATTCCATCCTTGTAATTATAGCCTCACCAAATAAGTATTAGCCTCAGCTCTTGGTTGTGAAACAAGAATGGGTCTAAAAGCTAAAAACACATACACCCACGCACATTAATCCCCAATCGGGAAATATTAAAACTTGTGTGGGTTTTCTCCAAAAAACTAAAATGCATTACATAATTACAATCTAACCTGGCCTGATAGGCCACTGTAGGCGCAGAAGTAGAGTCAGTAGAGTAAGCTAGCCGCTAACATTTGTGAGTAATGAAGATATAAGAGGGTTTAAGTCTGTCCACAGCCTCTTTATTAAAACTAGTAGTTAGAATAACAAATGAATGAATTTAAGCCACAAGGGCAGAAGCAGTGCTCGATTCATATTTCCAGTTTGGCGGAAGGACACGCTTAGTCTTGTAATAGCGCGCCAGTCTGTGGATACGTGATTCCACCAAAATAAGTCGGAACTTGGAATCTTTGTCCTTCCTGCAAAGCAAAAACACTCATTAATAATTGTATCTGTGTAAATAACAAACCGCCTGTCTTCCGTTTAATAGCTAATATAATAATAAAATAATGTAATAACATGTCCCTGTATTAACCTATATTAAACAAATTGTAATTTGTATTCTTTCCTTATCTAAAAGCAGACTGAATAAACAAAAAAAAGTGTATGGAATGTTTAACAAACCTGTTGCGCTCCAAATGTTTCCGGATTGAAACCGCCTTCTTGATGAGGAAATAAAGATCTTCCGGGATGTCCGGAGCAAGGCCCTTGGCCTTCAGAATTCGTAGAATCTTGCTTCCGGTCACAAAGCGAACTTGGGCAACTCCGTGGGAATCTCGCAAGATACCGCCTGTAAAAATACAACAAAATAGTTTCTAAAATCTGAAACAAACCAGAATCGCAGTTGTAAAGTAGAAAACTACCTTTCCTAAACTTTCTATGCATAACCCATTACTTGCCTACTAATCATTTTATCGAAAATCATAAAAATATGTGAATTTGTTATGCCTGCACCAATACCGGCGCCTAAAAACCCCGCAATGCCATTCCCCATTAATCCATCCCTCCCGATAATTCATTTAACCTTATATATTTAATTCCACGGATCAAAACTCACCAATCTTTGATGGCATGAGACCCTTTTTCGCAAGTTGGTAGATTTGTTCCTTGACATCATCGGATGACTGCTTCAACCAAGTAGGGATTCCACGTCGGTACGGCAAAGCAGATTGGGAAATACCCTTCCTATAAAATCCAAGTAATTCACAATTAGCCCCACATAAAATCCCCTTTTTCCTTCTTCACAAAAGAAAGTAGAATTACCCGGGTGCGTGCATACGACCCATGATGACCTCTTGTCCTCTTTTAAATGAAATTTGAAACAATACAGTGTCGGCTGTGAGTTGCCTGGATGGTGACTGGGGATTTTAGTGGCGGCGAGGAGGCACGAAGAAGAAGGTATGAGCATGCAGCGTGGCCGGTGGAAATGGGAATGGATTCAACGGCACTGGGTGGCAGTGCATGTCTCATCCCGTCTTTGGCCCCACCATCCTCATCCCACAAATACATCGGCACTTCTTGTGGGCTAAATGCCATCTGGGAGTAGTCAGTTCTGCTTGGAAATAAAGGGCGCTGGATGACGCCAGTGTACAGAAATAAGAAGCCCGAATTGTTTCCAACTCCGGGATTGCAACATCAACATCCGAGGAGGCAGATTTGAGTAAAGGGTTGATTTCCGTCCGCCCATCTCCTCCCCTGTACCCAATCATAGTGCCCAAATCCTTGTTGGCACGCGCAGCTCGTCACCACCAACTTAAAGCAAGTCCGAACCTCACCACTTTTATATTGTGTGAGGCGATTTTTTACAAGACTCCGGTCGTGCCGCACCAATTATGCCCAGATATCACACAGGTTTAAGTGACATGGGCCATTCACAAATAATATAATCTTATCTTAAGCTCATTAAACTAATTTTTCATATGTAGATGTATTCAACTCATCTCGGGTTTGGTCCGGTTCCAGTTTAAAAACAAAATGTTTAAGCAAGAAGATAAACAAGGTCTGTTTATAAATGACAATGTTGCTTCTCTTCTGGTAAAAGGGATATTGCCAGCTATAGTAGTAGAAGTATTTTGCTGGACTGCTTGCTTTTGGGATTGAATAAAGGTGCATGTTTGATAATATTAAAATATTAGGTATTTATACTAATGTTATTTGTCTTTTGTCTCGACTTGATCTATCAGACCGCATATGGATTTGAGACTCGACACTCTGATATCAATTAGAAATGGGTCTCAATCGCTGAGTGTACTTAATCCACAGTATCTTGTCTTAGAAATGTATGGGATGATTCCTTTAAAGACCGAATAGCGGAGAGGGATGTGAATAAAGATGACTTGATAATTGACAGCCCATATCCATAGTTGTGCGCATGAGGGGAGGTTGCCAAGTGGCGAAGGGGAAGAGATGTCATTCACACTGTGGGAAGAAGGGAAGCTCAAAGGATTGGGATTCATTGGCATCCATCCTCTCCCCGACCCCCCCTTCTCTAACTTACAAACTAAATCGGAACATTTAACATCTCCCTACTTTAGCCGGGTCACACCACCGCTCGCCCAGGGGAACGGAATTCCAATCATCCTCTGTCATCCAATTAATATATCCAGACCGGAAGAGAAAGCGACAAAGTGGAAGTGAGTTTAGTTCTAAAATAGCCAATTCGGTTTTTAGTACTTGATTAACGCGTTTCGAAGGTAGGGTTCATTCACCTTGGGATGTTAGCTTGACCTACAACAAGCTCATGGAAACTTCGATTAAACGTAGTGCCTGCTAATTAAATCAAAGTGATCGTTTACTCAGCATTATGTTAGAGTAAAATAAGGTTCGATCAAATTCATCTGATCTAATGGCGAGGCCAAGTAGGAGCAGAGCCTGGTGATCCAATTTAAATTTTACTTTTACAAAGGTGATTGACATGAAGATACTTTATTTTATCTAATATTTTGAAAAAGATAATTGGGAAATTATGCCGTATTTGTATTCGGCTTTAGCTTTTCTCGTTTAGTTCTGATTTGCTTAGCCTGAATCTTGATTAGTGAGCTGTGTTGAACTTTTTAGTTGTGTGGCATAAAGCCTTCTGATTTTGTTCTTTGATTTTGATTTGGTAATCATTGAGCCAATTATAAGTAATAATCAGTTTTCTGTGTTGTTTGCAAAATAGTTGGCATTTGACAAAACGAATGGACAGCGAAAATCAGGACGATGATTTGGGCGTCTCGTTCGATCCGGTCCAAGATGAGAGCACAGAGTCTGATTCAGATTACGAGGATGGTAGGATAATTTTTTATGATTTGTTAACAATAGGTGTTATTTTGATATTTTAATGATAACTGGTGACAAAACATTTGATTTTTGATGCTGGAAATTTAGACTCCGATATCCAAGAAATCGAAGTCCCAGAAAAGGGTCCGTTTGAAGTGGTGGAACTTTCGGACTCAGGAAGCGAATCCGGCGAGGACGCTGGGTTTTCGTCAGATGGGAGCAATGGGGATTCAGAGAAGTGCCCTATTTGTCTCCACAAATTTAGTGGTCAGGAGATAGGTGTTCCTGACAATTGTGAACATCACTTCTGTTTCCACTGCATTGCAAAGTGGGCTAAAGTGAGAACTCATTATTGTATTTAGTATTTATCTTTAAGTTTATTATCAAGTAGTTTTGACAGCATTGTAATTCCTGTGTTTTCTTTTAGAGAATCACGACATGCCCAATTGATCGGAAGTCCTTTAACTCAATCATGGTGAAAAGAGAGTTGAATGGTGAAATAATATTTATTGAAGATGTTACTGCCAGAGAAGTATTAGCAGTTGACTGGGATGAGCATGAGTTGGATCTCACTTTCTGTGAAGTTTGTGGAAGTGGTGACAGAGAACATCGCTTGCTTCTCTGTGATGATTGCGATTTGGGCTTTCATTTGGAATGCCTGGATCCGCCTTTGGAGGAGGTTCCAATGTTTGATTGGTATTGTCCGGGATGCCAGACTGAACGAGACGCGGTATGACGACAAATTTTATTTACAAAATAAAAATTTACATACAGCGACAGGCAAGCTAATATATGTTCTTTTATCAGCGTGCACAGCCACAGCCTTCAACAAGCAGAGCAGCGACTAGCACGTCCGCACGTCAACCGAATAGAGTTCCCCGCACTAGTCTCAGCAGACGTATAATGCAAGAACGACAAATGGCTAGTTCAAGTTGTGAAAAAGTGAGCAACTCGCATTACTATTGTAGCCTTTGGTTTACAATAATCAAAATTAATTATTTGTTCAAGAAACCCAAACGCGTGGCGCCGACCACAAGGGCCAAGTCAGCCAGAAAAACGAAGAGAAAAATTAGACGAAAATATAAAATTCAGTCAGGAAAACGAGTTCTCGTGAAATCCAGGCGCAGAAGAAAGAAAAGATCTTCCAAAAATCCAAACAGGTGTCGAGTTGCCCAACAACTCAAACCAACAACAGCAAAAGGTCGGTTGGCCCAAAATTTGGGGCTTATCCTTCCCAGACCCGGTCAGCCTATGATAGGTCTGCCATCATATAGACCAACTAATATTTCACCAAAAGAATCTGGAAGGTTTCCTTTGCGGAAAACGCGATATCAGGACGGAATCGTACCGCCACTTAGCTTATTTGGGTCTTCACATGATTTGTCAGAATGCTTTGAGAATGTGTGAGTAGCCCATATTCTGTTATTTATTGTTTCGGTAAGCCGAATGTTTCTTGATTTATATGACTAATTGTTGGAATGGGTGCAGTTCTGACGAGGAAGGAGGGACAGTTGGAGTTGCTGCTCGGCCACAACCAATACATAGAATTGGATTTCCTAGAAAAATCTCAATTGAACAAAGAATAAGAGACATTGAACCACTTCATATCTCGTCAAGCTCAAACGTTTTAGGCCCAATTTTAAATAGTCAGCGTATGCTGCATGTACGGGAGACCTGGAGTCAGATTCCAAGGATTTCTTCAGGTGACGTAGCTGTTAGTATGCCTCTTTTACACAAAGAAGGTGACAATGACTCTAGCGGATATGACTCTGCACGTGGCAGTGGAGATTACTTAAGAAACACACCACCAACACTGACTCCAAATATACCTTTCTTAACCGCAACCGGGGGAAGTTCACCTTCCACAATTCATCCTGCAACATCCAATAATTCAGATTCTACCACTGAGACTGCAGCCGCCTCCCTGTCTTCTAACAACGATGTTAGCAGTGCCGCTGCAGATTCCTCGAATTTGGTCAGCAGCGTTTCAGGTGCGTATTCAAGTGGTCATGGTGGCAATTCTCAACCGGACGATTTGGAAGATTTTGGATACATTCACAATTTGTGCAGTCCGAATAAAGATCCAATGCAAAAAAGTGATAAAGCCAACCAAGAAAAGCGTGAGCTTAAGAATACCTTGGAAGACGACGATGATTATAATATCTACAGTGACATAGAAGGTAAAATAAGCTCTGGGCTATTTGTGGATAAACTTTTTGTAATGCTATTTGGTATTCCAGAAGAGGCAAAAAATGACATCTCCCAAGACGAGGAATTGACAAACACTACAATCCTATTACCTGCAATGGAAGATACAGATGGAGACAAGGTGAAGGACCGAGACAGTGACTCAGACATGGTAATCGATGAAGGGCATGTGGTTGGAACAATAGGTTCTCAGGAGAGAGAGTCCAGGAGCAGCGTTGAGTCTATATCACTACCTCTCCAACTACCAAATTTGGTTCCACAAGCGGGAATTACTACTGATGTTTCTGCTTCATCGGTTGATGAAGCCCTGCCTAGCCTAGCGGTTGCTAATTCGCTCATTAACATTGATTCAGACTCTCAGGAAAGTATTCCACTCCCTGACACCACTCCTCCACCATCTGTAAGTGCAATAAATGCAGTGATTGACGACGATGGTATATTCGGAACAGTATCAATTAAAAAAGACGAATATGACCCGTCCCAACCTTTAACATCTAGTGATGAAGATGATGAAGTAACACCATTAAGAGCTCAGCCGAGTGCACCTTGTTATTTTGAGGTCAGTCAGTCAACCAAGTTGAAATCAAATTTAGCATCAAATGCAACACAACAATTGCAAAGCAAGGTGGCAAATGTGATCGCCCAGACCCTGTCTAAAGCTATTACAAATGTCAGGAAGAATCCACCTACCAAGTTGAGCAATCAGAAAGAGCTAGAGCAGACTGCACTTTCAAGTGATGATGAGAACGACAGAAACGGCGGTTTGGATTTAAGTTCCATCCCAATGCCGAGTGACGAGTATAGACGTCCTACCATACAATTTTCTATTCCTTCACGCCATCGTTTGATTCCTATTAGTTCACTTATCAAGAGGCAGAAAGGAGTCATGAGAAAAGAAGCAAAGCTAGGGGAGAGTCAATCCTTCCAAACCGAAATTTCGAAGGCATTTGGAACAGAAAAGGGAGAGGAGGAGGATGAACCAAATCCTGGTACCCCACGAGTTGGTAATGAATCGGCTGGCATAAACCTGAGCCCAGAAAAGATCTCCTTAGTTGCTGAGATATTTGGTTCCGACAACGAAGAAGATGACGCTGTACCACCAAATTCATCTACGACAGCGCTAAACGCTTATACCAACCTTACAATTCTAACCTCAGAACCCCTACTTATGCCACAGCTTGAGCAATTGCAATCTCAGACTATTTCGACAGTGCAACATGTGCCAATAGTAACAAACCAGCCCAACCCAACTGACGATAAATGGAAAAAAATTGTTGAAAGCACTGACGGCGTTGTTACGAACTTAATTATTCCAGCTGTTGAGGCTACAAAGGAAAATGATACAAGCAACACAGAAGATATAATTGTTGTCGAACATAATTCCCATACGAAAGACGAAAAGGGGAATCATCAATCGAAAAGTCTGGGCGAAAGGAAAACCAGTGGATCATTTTTTGAATCCATTTCAGATGACGAAGGGGAATGTGGCAATGGAGAAAAGAAAGGGCTTGAAAAAAGGGAAGCTTTCGAAGGTTTGTCTACAGCGGAGAGACCAACTGATGTAACATCAGAGGTGGCCACAATTAAGAAGAATAGAAAAGAAAAAGACGTCACAAAAGAACATGATAAAAAGGCGGCGAAGAGAAAACGTTCTGAGTCTTTAAATCGTAGTAATTTTGAAGAAGGTGAAATAACAGAATCTCCGGCTAAGAGGAAGCGCAAGTCCAGGAAGACCAAGAAATCTAAATATAGAAGAAGGAGTCGAGACATTGGGTCCGACTCTTTTTCTTCAAAGGATGAGCTCTCTGATAAACAATCTCACGAACGAGGCCGCTATTCCTCTTCTTCTGACGATGATGGAAGGGATTTATCCTGGAAGAAGCCTTCGAAGTCAACTAGAGAACGCAATTACAGGTTTGCATGTTAAAATTATTTCTTTTTACTAAAATTTTACACTACCCTAACTTTATGTCTATGTCTAAAGAGATGGAAAGCCGAAAACTGATGAGAAATTCTTCAGAGAAAAGGATAAGAAGAGCAGGGATGACTATAGCGATCGTCGAAGAAAAGCTGGTCGAAGTCAGGAATTATCGCCCGGCGCATGTGCACAGAA
Organism: Orthonychiurus folsomi; assembly: GCA_036851895.1. NCBI lineage: Eukaryota > Metazoa > Arthropoda > Collembola > Poduromorpha > Onychiuridae > Orthonychiurus > Orthonychiurus folsomi. Next base: position 47,179 of record JAAXYW010000009.1, on the reverse strand, counting down.
GAGCAGGAGAAGAAGTAAAGAACGCGATAGGGATAGATTGAGTACAATTGACTCCAAGAGAGGTCAGAGAAGGTCTTTGTCAAGGTCCAGATCGAAAACCCCACTTCCTTGGCGTTCAACCTCTCGGAGTTTGTCTAAAGCAAGAACAAGAGAAAGACGGAAATCTAATTCCAGTTCTCCGACCAAATCAACCACATCTCGTTCCCCCTCTGGCCATATACATTCAAGGCAAGTTTTGCTCATTTTGTAACACTAACTTTATTAACATTATTACATTAATTAACAAATTTGTGGTTGTGCAATGCTAGGCTATCAAGCAAATCTCCCAGATCTCGACGAAGAAAGCAGAAACAACATGCCGTTTCTCAGAGACATGTCTTCAGGTCACGATCTCGTAGCAGGTCGCCAATACAAGTGAGAACACGAAGCCCAAACAAGCATGCCCGGACAAGGAGAAGAAGTCGGAGCTTGAGTAGCCGAGACAGAAAGATAAAAGCGCACAGGCGATCAATGTCCAGTAGTAGCGTAAGTGATGCATCGCCACGAAGGAAAACTGGAAGGAAGAGTAGTATTGACGATAAAGTGCCAAAGAAAGGGAAGAAGGACAAGGAAAAGGATAAAGTTATTGTTGATAAAAATATTGCCCGGGAACAGCTCCCGCCAAAAGAAAAAGAAAAAGACAAAAAGCGGAAGAAGAAAAGAAGAGAAAAGTCTGCCTCCCCAGCCAAGGAAATATTCGCCGATGGAGACAGTATTGTGGTGAGTTTAAATTTTCAGAAAGGAAAAGAAAACGCCAGCTCCATTTCAACCTCCAGCGCAGTCAAAGACACTAGTGGAACCGGAAAGCATGATGGAGATCACACCGACCTACGGAAAAGGAAGGGGAAACACTCGAGAAAATCTGCCGAAACGGACGGAGTGCCGAGGCCTCTGAAAAAGACAATTCTCATAGATTTGGAGAGCTCCCCTATTCAGGAGCAAAATATTGGAGTTTCACCAACTTTAATTGTGCTAAGTGATGACGAGGAGAATATGCATGAGTCGTCCAAATCAAATCCGTCAAAATCTGCTCGTTGTAAAGATGTTGGAGGCGATCGCGAGGGTCTTGCAGTTAGCACAACTACAGCTGGAAGTTTTGGTAATAGTGATTCTGCGTCTCCCTCTTATCGCCACAATGGTCATGGTGTGCCGGCGGACAGTACACAACTTCAGCCACACCAAATAGACTCTCAGTCACACATAACTAGCCTATTGGGTTTCTCAAAGGCCTCAGTATCTGCCGATGACGGAACATCTTCTCCAACCAGAGGAGATTCACTTGTCACATCCACCAGGGATTCCGTTGAAATACCACTTCAACAAGACGATGATACGCTAAGCCCATCATCTCCTCAACCTGTAGAAACACGAAACAAGTCCTCAATATCGCCACCGTTACCCCAGAACAGTCCGCCTTTGGACTCAATGACCAATGATTTGTTACAAAAAGACTCTTTACTAAAATTAGCTACTCCAGTGGTCCCCACGCTTCCACTCAGCCTGCCTCCACCGCCTGGAACGAACTTAGGAGCTGGAAACAGGCCACTTGGCATTGGAAATATCCCTGGCTTGTTCCCTTCATGTGGCACAGCGTTACCTTCTGCAAATTCAGGTGGAATGTCTTCGATGCCCAACCCTATTGTAATTCCAACGCCACCCCCGCCACATAGGTTTAATCAGTCAATGCTCAACGCAAACGTTTTGAGCGTTTTGAATAATGCCTTATATGCCCCATTCCTTGCTGCCAAGCAAATGCAACAACAAGCGGTACGATTTCCATCCGCCCCAACAAATGCTTCAAATCGTGTTGGAGATCGAATCACACAGGGTGCCGTTTTGCTTCCTAAGAACCAGATTTCTCACACTTTAAGTAATCGTCGTGGTGGTGAAGGTGGGGATTCTCCATTTTCACCAAATAGTAGTGACGGAGATGATCTTTTCGAGCCACCAACGGAAAAATCCAAAAGTCCGAGAGATAAACCTCACCCAATGTCAAGCACAAGTTACCTGGGCTCAAATCATGATAAGGCAGATCGTTCCGGGACTGCACCTGGCAAGGGAAAGACCATCAAACTCTTTGACACTATTTTCGGTGGGCCGGCCAGTGCCAAAAAACCAAATCCTGTCCAAGCACAGCATCCTAAACCTGGCTTGCACTCAGATAAATCAGTGAAGCCTAGAGTACAGCATCACAAACCTCGGCCGAACAACAATAAGAAACGTTGGTTTTTATTTTAATACATGCCCATAACTTTGTTAGTAGTTTTAACAGTTTGGGTAATTGAAATATAATTTTTTCTTGCAGCTCCTCCGAAGAAAGACATTGTCAAGCTCAGCGAGAGTGAATTGAGACAAACAGAGGATGTACCGACTTCAGCGGTCGATTTGCGCGTCAAGGAGAAGGTAAATTGCATACAGCCATATTTTTGGCAAGTTGGTAGTCGCAGGAGAATGTTACTTATTTTTTAAATTGCTTTTAAAAACAGTTTCTTAAGAAATTGAACAGACAGGAACGAGTAGTTGAAGAAGTTAAGCTCTCCTTAAAGCCACATTACAGCCAAAAACACGTTAACAAGGATGAATACAAAGAAATATTAAGACGAGCAGTTCCAAAGGTAAGGGAAATATACTATTTGAGTACTTCAAATTCTTAAGCGGTTTATTTTAAAATGTAGATTTGCCATAACAAGTCTGGGGAAATAAATCCTTTCAAGATCAAGGAGTTAGTTGAAGCTTACGTTAAAAAATTTCGCAAAAATCGCAAGTCCTAGTAAGTCCACTGCATACCGTTGGCTTGAAAAGCATGTTATGTGCTAATACGGAAAGATAAACGCTTTCCTTTGGTCGTGAGTCGTGACTGATTGTCTAATGCAACTTTAAAACATTCAATTTATTTCAGATTCTAGCAACTTGCAAGCTCAAACTTCGTTATTGCGTTACACTTAGTAGAATTCACTACAGCAAAGCAACTTTAATGAAGAGTCAGTTTCTTGTTAGCAAAATACACTAAAATGGAGTATAAGTATTATTTGGAAGTGCGAATTACTTGTCAGACAACTGATAATTATTGTATACTGTGGACTTGTAATTCTGATCTAATAAGTATGAATTGTTAGTTCCTAAGGCCTTTTAGGCTTTGATCCTTTCACTGCGCTCCAAGCGTCTTCATTAATTTCTTTCTAAATTGGCTTCCCAACGTTAATGTACTTATATCAATGAATTGCACTAAGGATTACTAATTTATGCGTTCAGCGAATCTTGAAGAATTTACCTTCCCATAAATGCTGACATCTATTCGCACCACCACGTGCAATTCTCCGACTGTTTACTGTTAATTTTACTACTTGTAGTAGTTAGTTGTTGTACATTGTGTGTAAGATTTTGCATGTAGAAATTACTAGTTACTACCATTTACTAACAACATTAAGCCCTTGTATTTAAAATGTGATAGGCGAAAAATTGCAATACTTTATTGTGTAAATTGTGAAATGAAATGAATACAATATCAACTTCAACTTTAGCAAGTCTAATAAAAGCTAATTTTTATGGAAATCCATTATCTCGAAGAGTTCAATTTCAGACTAATTTCACTTCTAATGACACGCTCATGTAAAATGTTATATCATAATATATGTCTACACTTAGGACCTATAATCTAAGAATCGCTTTGTTTTCTACAAGCAAGTTCGAGATAGCAAAAAAGTAGAACTAGTCTATTGATAGATCTGCCTCAAGATTTTTCTTGCATTGACACAAAAGAAAAATCAATAGCAAACTTCAATTGTAAATGAATTTTTTAAGCTATGCCATGCGATGGTCACTTGGGATTGCAAACTTGCGATACCACTACTGTCTGTCTACCCCTATTCGCAAAATATGTACAATTGTGGGCCTGTATCAAAGATTTCAATATTAGTAAAGGGGTACTGGCCCGCAGAGCTCATTTCACTTCGGAACTTGGGAGGACCTGGGGTTGGCTACCCTTGAAGCTTCGCCAGTTTTAGCGAATAAGAAGTATTCCTTGCAAGACTGTTTTTAAATCGGAAATTTGAAAGTGTATTAAAATTGCGAACAAAGCCAACCAAAGGTAACCACTTAACAAAAGGACAATACGATCGCCAGAACAGCAATCAAAATGTTCTTTGAAGACAGTTTAAGATTCTTCTGTATTTTGCTTCTCTTCGCTGCTGGAGTTTGGACGCAAGAAACCCCAACTGTCAACATTTGTAAGCATTTTATAATTATTGCAAGCAATTTTTTTACGATGTAGTGCATAAGATGCAAATATAAGATTGCGTTTGTATCTTTAATTTGAAATAGTCAAACACAAGATAAGCATTCTTCACGTTTAAGAAAAAATTTCAATGAATAATTGCAATGCTACGTTATGTTACAGCGCAACAATTTTGAGCGAACTGCATTTCTCATTATATCTTAGGGATTTTTGGTTCCACTCATGCCATGCCGGTTTTCTCTTTTTTCCTGAGAATCCAAAGATTAAGATGTAGACATATAAAACACAACACATATATATTAATAATAATTGTGTATATTTAATGTGACTTCTTATGCGATCATACACATTGTTGCTATTGGGCTTACAGTTTGTAGGGCTTGCTACATTTATTGCGCTTCATCCAACTCACTCAACTCACAAATAACAAAGACCCGAACTTATCTCAAATGACGTGTTTTCATTTAAATACAGCCAGGAATTACCGTATATGACCAAATAGAAAACCGGGTCTTCTATTGTTCATAAACTTTCTAGAGGGGGATAGTAGTATTCAGGCAGAGGCTTCAAATCGGGGAGGGCTTGTAATTAATAATTTTAGAATTCAAAATATTTTTACTTCAAATTTAGTTAATTAAATTTATTTTTTAGACATTTTAGAATACCATTTGCCTAGGTGTCTGAACACATACCAACAGATCAAACAGAAAACGCTGTACGTCGAAAGAAATCAGAACTACCGCACACTTATAATGTTTACTTGTATAGAGAGGAGGCATGTATTCGGGCAGAGGCTTCTATTGTCCAAAAGTTCTCTAGACGGGCCTTATAGTCAGACAGAGGCTTCAAATAGGGTATATATTCTATTCGGTCATATACGGTATCTATCAAGTTTACATAAAACACACAGCTTGCAAGCACCACCTTAGAATTAGATATTTATATTCATTTACAAATTTAAAAAACCATACCTGTTAAATATTGGGCCTGCTTTAACTTATAAACACAGTCATCCTTTGATCTTTTTAGCATGCTAATTTTATTTTTGCAATCGTAGTTAACTATCCGTTCGGTCATAAATGCTTTTTTTGTAGTATTTTATGTAATAAAAATAGTACCATTCTGAATTCTACTCAGATAACGCTGCCGTAAACATGTACTATTAAACATCAAAACGCTCACATTCATTTTTACACGAACACAAATAGATTATCATCGAATACATTTACAATTCCTTGCAAATCCGAGCGTGCAAAATTAGTAAAGTGCAAATTTGAGATATTCAGATTCGGACGGAGGCCTCAAGTATGTTGAAAGCCTTTATCGCTGGTTGAAGTGGAAAACTGTGTAAATTGTGTGCAGAAACATAAAAGTGCTTTGCATTAATAAGTTTCCCCACGGTTATGGTTATCCTACTATTTACAAATCGACCACTAAAGGCAAGGCTGAGCTCCATGTGTGGGCTGAACTGATATAAAATTAATGGCATTCTCGATATCTTTACGAAGGGCTAGAGCAGCCTTGTCAACCTATATCCTTTAAGTAACAACATCCAGACAGACGACATTCTCGTATGTAATCACTTTTCGGTCTTCTCTGACGATAAAGTAAGTCCTAGGCGGTCAGAACCTTGGAAACGAAGATCCAAACCTCATAAAAATTTCACATGATTCTTCGTTCACATGATGGCGATGCAGGGCTGTTCGCCAGTTGACAGTCCAAACGCACACATTTCCTCCATGCTTCTTTCTAGCGTTAAATGTTGGACTGACAACCATCAGTCCGATTCCGATTAGACGTATTGGGTACCAAGCAGAATGGAGTGGTCATTTATAATTCAAACAATCCGAAACAAAAATGGAGCATTCTAGAATTTCATGCGCCTGCACTGGTATGAGTATATTCTTTTGCGGCCGGCGTACTCTTGTATAATTTTAATATGAATTGCGTATTTCCAAACCGCTGCATTGCATTGTTCCAAATGATAGCATAATTCTAATACATTTATACTTGCAATTAGGAATTTATCAGAAACGTAGTTAATATATTGTTTCAACACTTCATCAACTGGGTTTTGCGGGCTGCGGCAACAAGTTTTGAATGATTTCAATTTATTAACTAGGCCAGTATTCGTTACGTTGTTCAGGAGGACCATACCTCACCACCTTACCACTGCAATTTGAGCATTGATCTGTAATGTCCTTTCGCTATTGTCGCGTCACACTACGAATGATTCATTTTTGAAATTTCAGATATCTCGTACATCATGAAGGGATAATTATTAAAAAATTGAAATTTAATATGAATGACAATAATATTAAAAGCAATGAAATTTGAAAATTTAGTGTTCGTTTACCAAGAAGAGGACACAGCCAAGCTGTTTGAAGCTTCCTTGACTCACATAAACATGAACCCGAGCCTAAACGTTAAGATAGGAAAAGTGCATCGATACCGCTCAAACGCAACAGAAGCAGTGAAGTTGATAAAGGAATGTAAGTATGACTGTCGGGTTATAGAATTGAAAATATGGTTGACTTTTGACTAAATAATTTGAATTTATAATGCATGGTATATGCTATTTTTTATTATTACGCATTTGCCTAGAACTTGAGTTGCAATTTTGGTGACGCGTAATTCAAATATTTTGGGTTAGTTTGCGATTTTGTCGACAAAGCAATGGAGGACCCGGAAGCCAAACCAGACATTGCTATTGATTTTACAAGGATTGGAGTTCCATCAGAAGGGGTGAAAGCTGTTTTGAAGAGCATGCAGATGCCAGTAATAGCTGCAACGTTTGGCCAGGAAGGAGACGTCAGGTTAACAATCTAAAATAGTACATTAAACTTGAATATTTGATAAGTAACTATTTATTACAGCATATATTATTATTTAGAGAGTGGCGAACGTTAGATGAAAATCAGAAGAAATACATGATTCAAGTATCTCCACCAGCAGATATTCTTGTGCAGTCTGTTCGATCTATTGTCGACATACAAAACATGACGAGTGCTGTGCTTTTGTTTGACGATCAATATGGTATAACGCTCAGCCCATAAGTACAATTCTTGCTTGAAGTTAGCCATAAGTGTAATAATTAAATTCCTTAATATTCAGAAATGTACCACAAGTACAAATCCTTGCTTCAGAATATGCCAACTCGGCACTTGCTGACTAAAACAAAAACAACAAACTCAGAATTGAAGGAGCAGATTGTAAAGCTTGTTCACGTGGACATTGTGAATTTTTTTATTGCTGGGAACCCAAACGAAATTACCGAAGTGCTCACCCAGGCATCTGATCCTCAAGCGAAGGATGGTCCATACTTCAGCGACGAATTTGCCTGGTACTCAATGTCAATGGTAAAACAGTATAAAATTTGCATTTAGATATTACAAACGTTTCACTATCAGGAAACACAAATTTTCTAATAGGTTCCTGGAGCGCCGCAATGTTCAGCCTGTCAGATGGATACAAGCGTTGTCCACCTCAGTCCAATGGAATTCCAACAGACAGGAAATCGGCGCAATTCCCTTTTGCAATTATTGTCGTTAGGAGAAAAGGATATTTCACTCACTCATATGTTTTACTTTGACTTGTCATTGGATGCCATTCTTGCTGTTGCGTAAGTCTAGTGTCTAGTTTCTAGTTATTCCCAATCATAACACGTTCCAATTTAGTCTTCTATTTGAGACTATATATCTTGACGACCCTGCGGGTCGCCGCGTTATCCAGCGTTTATCCCGTTAGTTAAAAAAATATTTTTAAAAAACTAAAAATGAATACACCTCAGAGATTTTATAGTAAAATTGCTTGAGCGCGCCATCTCTGTGTTGCGGGCATGCATTATGGCATGGACCCCTCCTCCTCGTCCTCCGCCAATCAGCGAGAAGCAGGCAAACAAGGGTATTATAGTGGATATGTTTTCTCGCTAATTGTTGCTACTTGAACTCCATTAAGGGCATTCAGAAAACTGAAAAATCATTTTTTAAGACTTCCAATTAATGAATGTGTTCGTTCTTAAATCAGAGATATGAAAATCCAAGGAAAATGGACCCACGATATTTCAAACAATTCTTGTACTAATTACAACGAGAAGGCACCATATCCATCAATCAATCTTGATTTGTTCGACGCATTCAAGAAAGCCGGATCAGACAACATAATGGGAGAATTCACTTTGAAAGGGAATGGGATGAATTTTCCAAATTTCAAAATGGAACTGACTCGCCATAAGTTCCAGACAGCGAAAACAGAAGCAATTTCACGGGAAAGGATTGGAGTCTGGACAGCTGGTTTTGGCGAGGCTGGCTTGTTAGAATATGATGCTGGCAAGGATTTGGTGCAGCATATGGCTGTTACGGTTTTCCGAATTGTCACAGTAATTGTAAGTAAACACGGAAATCAAAAATTCTAACGATCTACTTTTGCTCGGCGTTGACTTAAACCGTCTTAAATCTAGCAACCACCTTTCGTGTACTACAAGGAGGATTGCACAGAAACAGGAAAATATGCAAACTGTTTTTACGGTTACTGTATTGACCTGCTCAACGAAATTAAAAAGGATTTAAAATTTAACTTCACTATTAGGAACGTCACGGAGTATGGGTATATGGATGATGTAGACCATAAATGGAGTGGAATGGTTAAGGAACTCCAGGAAAGGGTATGTATCTTAACTAAATGCTTTCTTAAATTCACAAAACTAAAAATATCAAAGTGCTTACTTTTAGAGAGCAGATATCGCATTGGGAGCAATGTCTGTTATGGCTGAACGTGAAAGTGTTGTTGATTTTACGGTGCCTTACTATGATTTGGTCGGAATATCGATTCTAATGAAGAAACCGAAAACAGTGACCTCACTTTTTAAATTTTTGACTGTCTTGGAAAACGATGTGTGGTTGTGTATTTTGGGAGCGTACTTCTTTACCAGGTGGGAAACTTGAGATTGTCTCATCACATTTAGAAAGTAGAAAGGGTATACCAAACAAACTGCGACTTTTGCTAAAAAATTAATTCGTGTTGTGGACACTTTCAGCTTCTTAATGTGGATATTTGATCGATGGAGCCCTTACAGTTATCAAAATAATCGGGAGAAATATGAGGATGATGAAGAGAAAAGAGAATTTAACTTGAAGGAGTGCCTCTGGTTTTGTATGACGTCTCTGACGCCTCAGGTTAATTAATAATTGTGTACTTATATTATGAACAATTTTAAACTGCCTATAATTAAACAATTTCATTAAAAGGGTGGTGGTGAAGCTCCGAAAAATCTGTCTGGAAGACTCGTGGCTGCCACTTGGTGGTTGTTTGGGTTCATCATCATCGCCTCGTACACGGCCAATTTAGCCGCCTTCTTGACTGTGTCTCGTTTGGATGCGCCAATTGAATCCCTGGAAGATCTGAGCAAACAATACAAGATCCAATATGCTCCAATGAATGGGAGTTCCGCATACATTTATTTCAACAGAATGGCACATATTGAGCACAGATTTTACGAGTAACCAGATTTTTATATGCCCAGGCCACAAATCAGTCACTGAATTATTTTTATTTACTGTAGAATTTGGAAGGACATGAGTTTAAATGACTCCATGGATGATTACGAGAGATCACAGTTGGCCGTTTGGGATTATCCCGTTAGCGATAAGTATACTAAAATGTGGCAGGCGATGCAAGAGAATAAGCCGCCCCAAGATTTTCAGACAGCAATTGACCGAGTTCGTCAAGTCCCAACTCCAGAGCGAAAAGCGACGGATCAGTTCGCCTTTCTCGGTAACCATTCCAAATTAAAATAGATATTTCTTACTGCTCTATTTTTATTAGGTACATTTACTTTTATTTTTATATTTTGACATATTCTGGGCATTGAATAATTTAGTTCGTTAGTTAGGAAGTTTTAAATTTCTTCAACTGCAGATGAGGCTACCAACATAAAGTACCAGACCACCATCGGTTGTGAGTTTGATCAAAAAGGAGAAGAATTCTCTCGAAAGCCTTATGCAATTGCAGTGCAGAAAGGTTCTCCTCTGAAGGAGTCAATGTCTCACATGTAAATATACAAATCTCTCAATCGTTCTTGAAAATCTTGAACTCCTTTCTGACTGGAATTTTATAGATAATCCTAGCAATTATTAGTGTTTTCTAGCTGACCATGGATCTTTTGGCAGCGTTATTATTACGCGCTGCGGAAGTAGAAGGCGTATGCTTGAACGCTCAAATTACCAACTAACATTGTTGGCAGCAAAACGCTCACAACAATTATTTTTTGCACTTTGATAAATTGCAAAACTACTGCAAATTTCTAGCTTTAGCATATTTATAAGGGCTGTGCATACTTTGCCCTGTACTCACATTAAAATACAGGTGAAGCGGTAGAAGTCCGCTACGAGGTTCGGACAACCTGTGATGTGCAAATGGTTGGCGAAGAGTTCTCTCGAAAACCCTATGCAATTGCTGTCCAGAAAGGTTCTCCTCTAAAGGAAGCGCTTTCTCACATGTAACTTCCTGGCATTATTTATCCTGAAGTCGTTGTTCATTAGCACTCTTTCTTTTTCCTCCTACTCCGGATGAGGTATATTATATCTGCACCAGCTTGAAAGGGAATTCAGTTGTGCGCTGTTTCGGTTGCACTTAGAGACTAATTTTTAAGCCAATCTGCCAATCAGTACTGGCATATTTTTTAAAACTAACCAAGGGTCATTGAGACAGGTCCCTTAACTGTTTGCAAACCGCAGGTGATGCAACTGATGTTCGTTACCAAGTACAGATAAGCTGTGATTTGCAAATGGTCGGCGAAGAGTTTTCTCGTAAACCATACGCTTTAGCCGTGCAGCAGGGCTCTCCGCTTAAAGATCAATTAAATGATGCGTAAGAGTGAATTTTACTTCTTTCACGTTGATTTGTGTGTAAATTTGTGCTTGCAATGCACTTGCTCCCACAATAGTGTGCATGTTAGTGATTCTGAGATGTGTGCTATTTTAGCGAGCTGCTATTCTATCTTCTTTACACACTGTACAAACATGCACAATTAGGAATCTGATTTATTTTTCTGTATTCTAACTTGCCGTTGGCTTGCCATTCGCAGGATTTTGAAACTGTTGAATATGAGATACTTGGAGCAGCTAAAAGAGAAATGGTGGAATGATAACGAGCTGACAGTTCAATGCCCAAAAGATGACAGTCAATCTGACGGAATCAGCATTCACAACATTGGTAATCTTGTCCTTTTAACTGTACTGAAAATTGAAAACTTCAATTTATAATTTATAAGACAGTATTCAATATCGTTTCCAAGAAAAAAATGTGCTGACGTTCCATATCAATATCATTGAAAAATGCCGATTTGTTTTTAGGCGGTGTCTTCATTGTTATATTTGTCGGAATAATCATGGCTTGCTTTACGCTCATTTTTGAGTACTGGTGGTATCGCAAACGAAACGTTGCCGAGGAAATTGCCGAAATGGCTTTGCCGCCACCAAAGGAATTTGGTGCTAATTTTAATACTGTGGACAAAACTAACTTTAACACTCAGTTCAAGTAAGTGCAAAATAATAAGAGCTAAAAAGTTGTATGGGTTTGCTAAGCTAGAGAATTTCCTTGCAGAAATCCTGCAAACCAAGGAATTACCTCAATTGAGAATTCGTGGTAAATGATGGTAAGTGTTGGTGAAAACAATTATTCCTGTTGTGGATATTACATTTCGTGCCTCTTCTGCACTCAAATATTTTCTTAATTAAATGTCTGGATTATTTTATTCAAAACTTAGCGTTCCTGAGTACACAGTTGCAATCACAATCGAGGTTGGAGATATTGTACTAATTAGTACCTGATTCAAGCAATTACTATTTACAATCCTGCTTAAAATTTTGGTTCAGATGATGACAGTTCAATGCTGACATCAAGCAATTTGTACAAGCGGTCGGTCCCGCTTGAAAGATACTAGGATAACGAATGTAACTAGGATAAATTGAAGTTGTCGGATCAAACGTAAGGCTGAATTTGCTTGAATCAGCTAGCTGGCATATACATGTATATATATGATTCGCATTGTCGTGTGCATTGTCTGCACACGCGTGCAATTAGCTTAGCATAACTATTATCTTCAAGACTCTTGTATAATCTGAATATATTGATATGCAATGTAAGCTATCCTTTTGGCACCTGGTATGAAAATAAAATGATATTATGTGTGGCTATAAAATATCAATTTTGCTAATTAGGGAGGGTACCCTTCATTTAAAGCTACAGCTCAAAATATTTAGGCACGTACAATAGTAAAATCCCACCGGAGCGTGAGCGCAGTGGCGACGACGATTCTTATTAGCTCCTGGGATTCATTGCGATTGACATTTTAAGAAGCTAACTCCACTAGAAAAGGAAATTACTAATTTTTAATATTTGGTGTGGATTTTAACGCGATCGCAAGTAAGTAATGCATTCTTCACAATGCATATTATTATTACAAACATTATGATCAGCAACATTTATGTCTACTTTTGGCACTTCTGGGTGCTGCGGGAAGTATGGAGCATTTATATTTCATTGATGGCAAATGATAAGGATCTTCACTCCGTACTCATCTGTAACATCATGTAACATATACAAATTGTATTTATTTTCGAACGCTCACTTAAGACACCCCTCTCCAAAAATCGTTTTCTATTTCAAATTTCAAGCCCTTCTCTTCACTCGGGCGGTGCGGCAGTGTGGGTTCACTCAAAATAATTTAAATTGGGCAAGCATAACTCAATGCACGTCTTATTATTGCTACTTGAATTAAGGACTTCAAATTTAACGTCAAGTCGTGATATAGTGAGCACCAAAGTTCCTTAACTTATTATTCGATGCAATAGTTTGATGTTCAACAGTAACGCAATTGCGCATAGTGCGTTCTTGCTTGGTTATATTTTGTGAGAGGTATTTCGTTGTTAACATTTAGCATGTTTTTCCCCGTAACACTTGCCAGCTGAGTGAAGGAATGCAGCTCATCTCCCAACGGTCTTGCAATCTTATCATAGTGTCGTTTTATATTCAATACTTATTCATGACTAACCATGACGCAAACAAACAAATCGCTGCATGCTTGCTGCAAAATGAAGCAGCATCAACGTCATAGAAGAGCAGAAACAGAAATACAAGAATTGTTGGGACATTTGAATTGATAAAGTAAAGGTTCATTAAAACTGATGTACCATGTAGAGATTCATACTTTATGCCAACCTGGAGTAAAGTCATGTTGGACTAAAGCTACCATCAACAACGATTATTATCGGAGTCATTTGAATCGGTCGTTACAAATCAACGTGTGTGGTGTGTCTGTATGTTGTTCAAGCTGCACTCAAAAGTCCAACATTTGAAATCAAGCTCCGCTGCATTGAAGTTTTTTTTTGCTATGCAAAACATTGTTTCTGTGCTATCTAGTGCAAGCTTGAGTTTGGCATCTTTGGCAGGTCGAATGCACATGTTAACATACGGGAGATGAAAGTGGACCCTCCTAAATACTGTGATTGGTAACAAACGTCGTTGCGACACATTGATTGATTGAGCTCAGATAAATGCAGTTCCTAATATATTTGACTTTTTGATGTTCGGTTAAGTACCAGTGCCTTTAGAATGTGGCGCATGGCGGGCGCGCGCTTCCATGACGAACAAGAATTGAATTGTTATAGACTTCCCATCTGTTTGCTAAGAGGAGTTCGACTGAAAACATTTCCAGGTTTAAAGTTTCCATGTGTAGCAGACGAATGCGTTCAGATTGGTTAAAATTATTCTGACCTCATGTCCTATTGGTCCTTCCGAATATGCTGAAGTTGGAGTGTCGCTGGATGTAATTAAATTTTTGTTGAAAGCAATATATGCAATGCGCAGAAGCCAATCAGCAATCTGGCTTTGCTTACAAAGTACATTACAAAGTTGACCTTTGAGTGGGACCAAACAGTGAATAGTGGAGACATGGCGTTAACATGGGTGATGGTGGATAGCGACGGGAGTTGGGAAAGAAGGGACGACAGCCACGGGACCCACCTTGATTCCATTTCGATTGCATTCCCTCTTGTCAACACAGAAATCTATAGCCCCTCTTTCCCGTAACTTAAGCACTTCTTTCTCTTTCCCCAATTTCCCGAGCAGTGAAAGTAGTTATTTAAATGTACTCTGTTCAGACTACTCTGTTCAATCTAACTGTAGTTAAATGACGTTACTTGTCATACCTACGCTCTGATCCAAGAATCGGCAATGATTTTATCGCTTCAGGTAATTATGAATTCATTTGGTTTGGATTCCAACATTTTGGTATGATTAAATTGTTTGCTAAGTATAATTCATGCATATTCGGGCTCAATTTTAAAACCAACCTTTAAATTCATGGACACGGTGGCCAGATTGCAGATTGCAGCTAGAGCACCTGGCACATTTATGATTGCCGGATAATATTCAGCAAAACGAAATTGATCATTGCTAACTAACATTTTGTATTTCTGCATTTATCAGGTTTGTTACTGCACAGTAATTTAGTAATACGAAACAGTTGTCTAATTCAAAGTATGCACCAGTACCTGTCAATCTTCCTCCGATTAATTGAAAATGGAAGGCGAATTGTCCAATGACCGAAATCATACTAACCTCAAGGCTGAAGATCAATTATCTAGCAGAGCAACGTTGCCACTACCACATGAGGGATATGACATAGTGAAAGCCACACAGGTAAGAAAAACAGCACTTCCTCTTTTCTTTATTTCAAGAATTTCTCTACCAAAATTTCGATTCCTTTACACTATGATTTGAATGTTTGAGTGACAATATTGTGTAAATTCAAAAATATTTTGATAGTATGGTGCATTTGAACGCTGTCAAGAATTAGTGCGCGATGGATTCGATGTCAATCAGAGGGATGCAGAGAACATCACGCTACTTCATTGGGCGGCTATTAATTGCCGAAAAGACATTGTCAAATTGTATATTGATGCGGGTGCAATCGTTGATGCTATTGGTGGGGAACTGCAGTCAAGCCCGCTCCATTGGGCAACTCGACAAGGACATCTCAGTATGGTTGTGTGCTTAATGAAGGAAGGAGCAGACCCAACTCTACGTGATGGTGAAGGCTGTTCTGCGATTCATTTGGCGTCTCAATTTGGATACACCCCCATTGTTGCTTACCTCTTAGCTAAAGGTGTAAATCCCGATATTCAAGACAAGAATGGGATGACCCCCCTGATGTGGGCCTGTGCTCGAGTTCACAGGTAAACCTGGACTTTGAGCTCAGACTCCAGAAATCTTGCAGTGCTGCTCTTATTTATGATTACTTTCACTTGCATTGCAGTCCGGATCCAGCTCGATTACTGCTAACGTTTGGTGCAAATACTTCTCTTCAAGACCGACTTCATTCCAATACTGCACTACACTGGGCCATTCATACCAAAAATGCTTCGTCCGTAACACTATTGGTCAAGAGAAAGTGTTCTCTTGACATTCCAAACAGCGATGGAGAAACACCTTATGATCTGCTAAAGAAACTTAGCTCTACAAAAAGCTTGGATTGGATTGGAAGAGCAACTGTCGAGCGAATTTTGCACAAAATAGAGATAAAACCAACTGGGTGGCTTGTTGATTTCCGAAAAGATAAGGTATCAAGGATTGCACAGAGCTGAATGTTCTACCTGTTTGGTCGAGAATACTGCTAATAACTTAACTTTTTCATTTATTGTAGAAAGTGAGATTCTGGGGAACTACTTTGATTCCTTTCCTAGTGATATACCTAATCGGAGAGATTTTAGCGGCTGATATTGGATTATTATTCAAGTTGGTGCTGTTGACTGTTGCAATTGTGCTTTTGAGAGGAGTTTCAAGACTTGTGTGCGACGACAGGTTTATGACGATATTACCGATAAATGTGTACTTGGCCACCAAGGTACTTGAAATGTTATAAACATCAATTTACACATTGATTATTGAAGTTACTTGAAACGTTTTGTTTGTTTCCGTTCAGTTCTGGATGTACGTTACATGGTTCATGCATATTACTCCTGTTTTACCGGCCTCCCAAACCATAATTATGGTTCTCTCGTCCACTTTCTTGTGGTACAACTTTATTCGAGCGTGGAGAGGTGATCCAGGTGTAATCAATATATCAAAAGAGGAACGCTACCAGGTAATTCAAATTTATCAGTCATATGTCATGGTCATGCTAAAAAACAAATTAAGCGCTTACCAGAGATTGTAATATCTTAGACTATAATGGATTTGGCTGAGGAGGATGGCTTTGATCCTAAGTATTTTTGCACCACTTGTCTCGTCCGTAAACCTATGAGATCAAAGCACTGCTCAATTTGTGATAGATGTGTCGCTAAGTAAGTACTTGACTAATTTGTGTGAAGTGGAATTTATAACGCGTTTCCATGTATAGATTTGATCATCACTGTCCATGGTTATCCAATTGTGTGGGATGGAAAAATCACAGATTCTTTATTGGATACCTGACCGGTCTCGTGATAATGTGCAGCATATACTTCCATGGGGCTCTCTTGTTCTGGAAGGCACATTGTGGAGAGCCTGATCGTGGTTTGAATTTGATTAGCGTCATGATCTGTAATCCCTGGGTGACATTTATGACTAGTTTGGCTTTGATTCATGGCATTTGGGTCTCAGCCCTATTGCTCTGTCAATTGTACCAGGTTCGTAGGTTAATGTAATGTTGACGGATTAGATGGATACATTTCTTGCCGAATTGCAATTTTATTTCTTCATTTCAGATTTTGTGGCTTGGAGTAACAACAAATGAGCGATTGAATTACTCCCGTTATTCATATTTTGGGCACAGTCATAACCATGGAAAGAAAGATTGTAAAAAGGGTGCGAATAACATGTTCAACCGTGGCGTGATTCAGAATTTTGTTGACTTCTTTGAATTAGATTGTTTCCGAAACTTTCGTAAAGTTGATTGGATTCGATCATTTGCGCCAGTTTCTAGTCAAACGGATCATGCATATCCTTATGGCACTTCGGATGTTCATCCCCTAGTTGCAGACAAAAGGGATAATTATCAATACGTATAAGACATACTAATGAGCTATTTGATGTAATAATTGCATAATCAAATGCTTTGGCGTTTGCTTGACTAGTATTAGCCAAGGTCAGCCTTGCTCCTCGGGGAGTACAATTTTCTTGTCTGGCCTTTTTAACAACGAGTCAAACCATTTTTGTCATTTTGCATTTATTGTTTCTATTTGTTTCTTCATCAGAGTTTATAGCACATAGGTGTAAGGTTTGACTTCGAGTATTAAACATTAATTAACTGTAATTACTTTGAAATGTTACCAGCTCAAAATAGCCCAAAGGCAGAAATTACTGATGTTAATTCAAGTGTTAATAGCAGGAGTTCAATTTTCCCAATTGTTAGTTGCGACATTAATCTAGCTGATTCGTTTATTTAGATTATACTTTTCCATCATCTTGTATGTAGAACCTCCAGAAGTAAACTTCATAACTGCATATCATCAATATTTTGTTAACTAGTATTAGAACGCAGCTGCAGCTGACGTCATGCCTGATATGCCTAAATGAGTTAAAGTTGAGTTGGCTATTCTAGTTTAAAAATGTCTAATCTGCACTGGAGACTGAAGCTACTGCGTTAACCATCCGAAATTTTAATCACAAATGATTTTACAAAACAGCGAAGAGTCGGACACAGATGATTCGTCAGTTCGTGAAATATTTGTCACGGTTACTAGCCTTGGTCAGGCGATATCTTTCTAGATTAATAGATGTTGGACTGAAGTAAAGGGTTTCAGCCTTGTACACAGACTAGTATTTTCAATGCAATGTTTTTGTCAGGCTAATTAATTTTGGCGCATGGCTACCATAAACTGTTTTATGCAATGTTCAAGTGGGCACAAATGAGTTGCTTAATGTGGACTTCTCAAATTAAAATGTGTCACGCATAATAGCTTGTGAATAAATATACCAAACATGTAACTGTTTGAAAGTAAATATCCTTTAAGGCAAGCACGTTTAGGGTTCTTGAGCCAGGTTTGCATTCTATTTGGTTGGAGGCTTTGCGTCAGACATAAGGATGTCATTAACCTTGGCAGATGATTTCAAAAATCGACTAAAAATAATTTTAATAAATGTAACTTATCTTCATCTTTTATATTAACTACACTTTATCAGCAGCGTAGAGCTTATACACTATGTGTGGTGTGCTGAAGCAGACCAGTCAGTCCACTAGTCCACACATATAGCAGAAATGAAGGACACATTGATGACCAAGCCTGCATGTAAATTCAACTGACCTTAACATTTTCAGCTGACCATTTTCAAAATTCGTATGAAAGTTTATTTTAAAAATGTAATAGAAATATTATTATTATTAGAAAAACAACAGCTGAGGTGCATGAAAATGTTTATGCCATTGAGTTAAAATGGACTACATTTGAATATATTTGCATAGTATTTATTTGAAGATAAGTTTTGGAGTTCTTATTGCAACCGTACAACAACGGATAACAATCTGATATAAAACGACACCCAACACCCCTTAATTTTGCAATAACTATGGGTAACTTCATTGTGCATCTATCATTCCCAAAGAAGCGCAAGCTAATTACTCGAGAATACAGGTGTTACAGTTTGGTATTGTTGCAGACTTCATTCGAGTTATGATTATGATAACCATTAGTATTCTAGTTTCCTGTTGCCGATTTTCCTATCGAAAGTATTAAAGTATATGTATAAGTATATTTTGGATCCCATTTATCCACTTCTTGGATCAGTCGACGGGATTACTGAAAAAGCGAGCTATTTTTAGTGTATTTCCCAATAAACAATACCTAATCCGCAGCGAGCAGCAGATTGCATTCTGTGCAACAAATTAAGCAACAACTGCAACGCAATTTTTCTCACCGACAATTTGGATAGTCTCCATGCTAAATATTGGAGCCAGTCTTATAAAACATTTCATTAAATAAATATTATTTAACAACCTCCCCAAACTAACTGAATTGACTCCTTTATTCTAAGAAAAACCACCAACAGAATATAAACCTCCGAGCTGTATGAACTCCAGCAGCTATCTACCAATGTTGAGTTGGTCCTGCTTGGGTATTATGTCTACCAGAAACAGTTTGCTAAGTTGTAATAGTTAATTAAATACTAACTATTCACCATACAACAACAATAGATTCATGCGATCTAAATTAGGAGTTGGGTATTACATGGCGATTGATTATGAACTGCTCGTGCATATGTGAGTTTAAAA
Organism: Orthonychiurus folsomi; assembly: GCA_036851895.1. Classification (NCBI taxonomy): domain Eukaryota; kingdom Metazoa; phylum Arthropoda; class Collembola; order Poduromorpha; family Onychiuridae; genus Orthonychiurus; species Orthonychiurus folsomi. The sequence continues at coordinate 27,656 of JAAXYW010000009.1, read as the reverse complement.
AATATCAAAATTTGATAAGTAACTATAAATAGCAGTTAAAACTTAAAAAATACAACCAGTAGCATTTGACTAATTGTAACGTGATTAAATTGTAAATATCAACTAAAGACTAAATTATCCTAGCGTGATTTCTTTCCGCTATAAGTGCTACACGCAAGGACAACGTAACGAGAGTTCGCGTTTGAGGTGCTGCATGCTGGTACCATTATATCAGATGATACACACGCTTCATCTGTTGCCGTGCCGGATTGATTCATCATTCGTCAGCTAGTGAGTTGCTTCTCTTAAGGTTTTGGAGATGTTACTTACTAAAACTAATAGAAAGTTGAATCCAATAAATATGGTCACAATGTCTTGCTTGAATTACCTTATCCGAAGTTACACAGGTACTTTGCTCTTTTCCTCCTTTTTGGCGCGAACATTATTAGCGATTCGTTTTAGCTGGCCAATCAAATCGAAGATCTTCAGAGCCGGGCCAACTTTCATTTTGGTCAAAACTATGATCTGTTCCTTTGTCATCCCTAAGAGCTTTGGGCCGTCCAATTTCTTAAAATTGTAAAAAAAAACTATCATCAGCTTAACGAACTAACAGAGGAATTATTTTGCAGTACTCACGTTATGCTCAAAACTTTCACAATAGGTGCCACAATCGTTAACTTTCAAGAACTCTCCCACGTCTTGAATTGTCCAAGAGTCTGGGTCCACTCCAGGCATGTCTGGGCTGAATGGCATGTTTGTCAGCTTTGGAATTGTTGCCGGGGCTGCCTTAGTTCCAATACTAGCACCTGCACTCTTCTGAGGAGAAGTGCCATTCCACGCGTCTGTCACACGGCAAGGAGGTTTGGAGTTCTTGCCTTCAGCTACATCAGGGTTAATTCCCGCAGGTTTTTCGCTAACACGACTCGTGGATGTTGGTTCCAAGAGAATCCTATTGCTCAAAAACTTAGATTCTGGGCTAGGAGCCTTCGGTTTAACTTCAGGCACTGTAGGAGTACCAAGGTCTAACTGTGCACCCGCCGCGGAAGTGGAACTTTGCCGCGAAGACTTCAAAGTATTAGCCAGTGCTGAAGGATCAAGTTTCACTTCCTTAGCCTTCCTCTCTCTAAAAACATCACAAAACATTTTAAATTTAAATCTAAGTCTCAAACAAGGTTCTGCTTTAGAGCTTGTTCACAATACATACGTTGAAGCTTCTGTAGCAAAAGAGGCAGGACGCTTTGCTTTCTTTCTTCCTTTTTTGGGGGTCTTTGGAGTCTTCTTGATCGCGACACGTTGTGGTGGCTTCTCTAGCTTGTGACCCACTAATTCGCAATAGCCGACAGGGTAAATATCAGGAGATGATGCATCTAGCCATTGGTCGTACTCTTCTTCCCAGCCGTCAAACCGGATTTTTAATAGACTCCCAACCACTTCCCCCACAGTAGCTACACATATCAGTCTGGGGTCCATCAAATCACAAGCTTCAAGTTTCATTCCTACCTTCAGGTTGTGCTCTGCCACCTCCTACAATAAAACAATCCATTCTGTTTGAATAACTTGTCAGAGGGACAAATTGAGAGGGAGTACAGAAAATGTGGACAGCTTGTCATTTATGCCAACATGTGATTAGTCTACTTTTTGCTTAAAATTAAACATTGGCTTGTTGGAAACTTAGTAGCTTACAATTATTGTAGCACATCATTGTTATAGGGTCATTAGAAATACAAAATTAACTCAATTTGGAATTATATGTTACATTGTAGCACAATGATAAAGTAATATAATACCTTCGTGATTAAATGTAGAGGCACGGGTTTCGTTCCGGTCTCCTGAAAGTACTGGCTCCAAGTGAAAGACTCTTTCTCGTAACCACAGGGCGGTGTTAAGGTAACCTTGTTCTGCTTAGAAAAACCACAAGGAAATATAGAAGAAGAGGTTAAGTGATGACAAAACCAGTCGGCTCCGTAAGGGTCCTCTTCATAACAGTCAACGCGAACCATCAAGTAGCCAAACTTCAGTACTCGCTTAACAGTTCCAGCACAAATCGCCGAGAGATTAAGGGGGTCAATAACCTCCAGCTTCATTCCCACCTTCACTTGTACGTGAGAAAATGGATACTTAAACTTCAAGGCGGTTGCTGGAAGTGGCTTAGGGTTGTAAGCGGCTGGTGCTAACAGTTCATGTCCAACAGTTCCAGCCCAACCACATGGGTGTATTAATGGCGATTCATCGTGGCACCAAAACCCAATATCTAAAAATCAGAAATGAAAACAATTAAATATTAAACACAGTGTTAACACTAGCTAAATTAGATAAAAACGGGTATGAACACCTTCGAAGGCCCCACAGCTTTAAGCAAATTAAGTATTTTTGACCTACCATCGTCATGAGAGTCGAAATACATCAAGTTAAGTCTTTTTCCAATTGTAGACTTAACTGTTGCAAGTCTAACTCTGCAAATTCTATTCTTATCGACAACCTCCAGTTTGGTTCCAACACTAAATACGAAATGTTTGTATTAAATGAGCATTACAAACTTGAAATTACAATGGGTACTTACTCAAACTTTGATCTCAAGGCTTGGTCGACTTTTACTTGAAAATTCTGTGGAAGAGTTCGAGCCCCAGTCAAACGGCCAACAAGGAAATCCCGCCAGTCATCATACTTAGTAGCAATTACTAAATTTAAAAAAATTTATTCATAGTTAATAAATCCGTATTCCATTTTAGTCAAAGTCGTAATTTACTGCTAGGCGGCATCAAAGGTTTTTCTTTAGTGGCACACCATCCAACCGGGTGAACATGCGTTGAATTACCTGTTACAAATAATTGACGGATAGTAAGCGATGTTACATCTTACATACAAACATTCATAATGTTACATACATATTACATCAGATGTTACATCTACAGGGTGTCTCAGAATGAACTATACACACTTTGAACAATTATAACTCCAAAACTATAACTCGTAGCACAGGGTAGCGTTATAGTTTTGAAGTTATGAAGCCCATATCATCACGGCATACCAACGTCAAATGAATACAACATTGACTAGAAACCCCCTCCTTATTGTTGGCAACGACCGTCTCCATCAAACGGAACAAATTGTTAACTTTTCAAATTACCTCGGCCACATTTTCAAAGTGGATAACCCATTTACCAAAACTGACTATATTTGTTTGAACAAAGTGATTGTTACTGATTTGCTTTTGGGGGAGTGGGCACTTGTCCAGGGGTTCTCAACCCACTTCTTTAAAGTGGATTTCACTTTGGCACAAGTTTGACGGTATTGTTAAACATATTTAAAGCTATTTGTTTATCGTTGTTGTTCGACTAGTTGACTATTAAATATAGCACTGTACAATTCTTTTTCTAATTACTTCACATTGTCAATACCATAAATTTGAAATACCGTACACAAGTTCGACCAAAAGTCTCGGGACGAGTCCTCACCAAACCCTTCAAACCTCAGCAAGGCGTTGTAGCCTATACAAAATATAGGGAATAAAAACCATATTATATTATACATAAGTTTTTAATTGTGCAGCCGAGAATACTAATCACAAGTCAAGTCTGCAAAACAACGCAGTCGGACAGCACCATTAAAGCATGCAACGCAGACTAAGGAACGTAGCATTACGCTTGAAAAGAAAACATACCACAAATACGGATGACACTAGCCACCCAAAACGCAAGACGGTATTGAGCGGGATTTACATCTGAATTTCTGACTTCTACTTTCATCCCTTCCGTTACATTATCCCACACGTGTGCTACCGGTACCTGTGTAAATACAACGCACTTTAAATAAGCATAATTTATTCGAATAAAGTTTCTGACTAATAATAAATAATTATTAGGTCTAATACATGTTTAAAGCACGAAACCGGCGCAGCCACAAGGTTTGGATTACGAAATGTAATTGCCCAATCAAAGGACTGTTCAACGGGAATTGGAGCTGGTTTAACTGGCTGTTTTGTTGTTTTTTTCTTTTTGGGTTTTGCGGTTGAACTTGTCATAGACGCAGATGACGACGGACGGCTCGTATCCTGACGAGGCACTGATGACCCACGAGACGTAGGTGTAGAACTTCTAGAATCATCTGACACAATTTCAGACCTTCGCAGCGAAGTAGACTTCAGGTTTTGATTTGTGACCTGCAACATAATAAAAGTTTGTGTTAACATTTAACACTTTCATAAAGTCACCGAAAATTCTCAAGACATAAATGTTTTATGTTAAAGTAAAAACGCATCAAGATGCACAGTAATCTAAGCAAAAAAAAACTGAAAGGTTAAAATTGTAATTGTTACCTTGCTGCGATTGATCTCTACTACTGCTTTAATACATTCGGGGCTGCAAAGATTCTTATCTTTTGTATAAAAAGCGTGCTTTACACCAACCGATCCACAGTGCTTACACTTGGCTGAAACAGTCAACATTCTCAGTTAATTAATAAGTCAACAAAAATGTCTAAATAGACCCTTATGGTGGCGCGTCAACAAATTAACAAAAGTCATGGACTAGATATTATCTTTCTTGCCTTGTCCATCCTTAATTGCTGCTTGGCCAGCCGTCTGAAGGCCATTAGATTTATGACCACTGGATGATGAGGTCTCTTTGCTAGTTATCGTTACTAGATCCGGTTTTGCCAGACTATCGGTAGAGAGACATTTAACTGAAATCTGTTGAGCGGCCTTTTCCGAATTCAAGGACTCAGACACAACTGTTGGCTTTGCTGGTCCAGCGCAAGCTGTTATAGTAACGTTCCCTCCTTTCCATTTGTCTTCCAGTCCTGAAAACAGTTAATAAACTATTAATGGCTTGGCTATAATTCAGCAGGAGGAAAATGCAAATAATCAGAATCCAGTTAATTTTCCATGTTTCAACACATTCCTGGATTTATATCTGCCGTTTAAAAAACAACCAGAATAGAATACATTTATTTATTCATATTGAATGACAAAACCTGAATCAGAGACTTGACACAGAGTATGAAGTAATTCGAAAGAAAACTACCTAAGCCTGTTACGTTGACAAAACACGAAAATCATCACTAGAAGGAGACATGTTTAGCTTCATTACATTATTGCTATAACGCAAGCAAACTAATCTGCAGATCGAATCGAACATTGTAATTGCAAGTGATCTTGTATATGTTCTTTACGCTCTCTTCGAATTTATTGATAGCTTCTGGCACTGGCATCTTTTAATAAAAAAACTAATTTGACTGGGCCCTCTGCTAAATTCTTTCAGCGTTAAAAATGTTCTAAACTGTTTAATGCATGGAGTTTTATTCCGATACAATTAGCAAATTGAAGCGCAATTTTACGTATAAAGACAAAATGTATCCTGTAATTAATTCAGCTAACTTCCTTCATACGAACTCAGTGAAAGATTGACTGGAATGTCAGCAGTTTCAAAATGGCTAACCATATCCAAAATTTATGGTTTAATTCTCCGGAGAGCTTAACGTTTCTAGTTCAGTAGTTCAACCTTATCATTATCACACTTGTAGAGCGCGTACCTAATCTGTCACCAACACGTAATCTATTTAAAAGCCACTGAACATAACATAACATCTACAAATATCAAATATTAAGTGTTACTTTTACTTGTGACAATCGTGGAAGTTTCCATGTCCTTCGCTCCCGGCTGAGACATCTTTTGCAAAATTTTATTTGAGGAAGGCAGTGAATGCCGCAGTGCTGGATTTACCCCAACATCAAATTAGCCCGGTGACCTGTGTAATAGACCGACCAACCGGTGACACAGGGAACAGTCTCCTTCTCTCCTTTCCTAGTACACAAAAAATAAACTAAACAACTGCAAACCTCGTAAATCTGGCACATATAAAAACTGCCGCCTTAATTAAAGTCAGTTAGGAGCCGGATTACGAAGAGTGAATGAAAGACGCGGTCCTCCCCGCCGTCCTGCCGTCGTGTATTATAATATTATCTTTGAATCCAATGCCATGCCATGGCTAATGATAGATTGAGTAAATGGTGTTGAGAATTGAGAGGGTTAATGGGGAGGTCAGGAGTAGTTAATTAATTAAATAGCTTAAGATTTACCTTATTAATTCTTATCGGTGAGTGGCGGTGTAAGTATAAGTGATGGGGTCCGGAGTGGATATTTTTGTGGGATGATGGTTGGTCGTGGCGTTGATGTTGACGGGAAACGGGAAGGAGAGGGATGAGAAATGAGAAGGAAGGTGGAGTGGAGTAGAGGGCAGTCAGTCACAATAATGAATGGAGGGAACCAAACACTTTCACTCCATCCCTTCTTATAACAATTACATTGTCCACGGGAAATGTAGATCCAAATTCGTTACTTCAAGTTAATATTATAGATCATTTTGGGAGGTATGCTTTATGGTTTTTCCATGAGAATTTTACAATCAAAAAAACATTATCCGCATTTGCCCATATCTGGTGCAATGCAATTGTGTGGGGAGGGAGGGAGGCCTCTGCTCGCTCTGCCTGGTCGCGGTGAAAATAATGACTCCAGATTGTCAGGAATTTTTCAAAGCTTTTGTTAAATAGAACAGACTCGCTCTTCTTGTTTTCTGCTATTTCTTCTAAATAGAAGTTGAAGGTTATACTGAAAGATCAATAATAGACACGTAATTTCGGAGTCAATTGATTTATCTATGACAAAATTTATTATACGGAAGATATTTAAGGCTTTTAAGGCCTGCCTTTATGAATTTGCCAGCCATGTTAAATGTTAACAAGTCTTGGGGAAGACTCATTCTAAATTGGTAAAATAAAATTTAAAAAACCTGAGACGAATATCTAGGACTTGGAAACGTTTTGAAGATTGTGATTAGAAAAAAAATCTACCAATGAGCAATACTTAACCAGGTTAGAATTAAAACTTTGAACTCCGGATTTAGCATACCTGAAGGAAATTCCAAAAATTTTATCAGAATGAGTGGGGAAAGCGTGTGCGCATTTGATAAATTGCCAGACCTGCAGTTCTTTTTTATCCAACGCAAAGTAAGAAATGTGTATTTCAACTCCGGAGTATATGTCAGAAAGCTACGCATCTACTATTTCCAAATCATGAAGTTAACAAAAGGAACCAAAACTGCCGAACCATCGTGTCGTATTGGCAAGGTGAAAAATGAAAACTTTAAATTAAATCTTCAGACTACAATTTACAACAGCCGGCATGGAATATGGAATGCTAATGCTGCGGCATATGGTAATATGGCCGAGAACTGCGTATTAATTTATTAATAAAATAACTGTTGGAGCAAGAGTATTTCTAATTTATTATTTATTCACTTTTATCATTCATGGTCTAATTGCTTTTGCTACACCATACCACCTGCTAAGATTCTGCGAAATAGTCTAATAGGATCCAGTACGATTTATTTGTTTGTACGACTTCACCCTCCGCACCGCTGCTACGCGCTGTAACATCACATATAAATCAATTGTCCAAGAAATAACATTGTGTTAAAAATGCAGTTATCATTTTTCTGTTCGCCTAAAGGCGCAACCCAATAGAACAGCGCAATATATTTTTTGCTGTTGACGGTTAACTTTCTGTGAAATGTATTAATTTTGTTCCTACTAAAACTTAACAATTAATACGATCACATTGTAATTACATTATTTATATTATACAAAGCTACATGTAAGCTACCATTAACCTAATAATGATTATATATTGAATATTTATGAAATAGTCGAGCTTATAAGTTATTAACGCTCTACCCATAATTTATTTGGCAGAGGCAAGAGGTATGCATGGCTCATCGATCGGATCATATCTTTCAATTGTCCTTTATGATGATAAGTTACAATATAGTACTCCATTTGTTTTTCCAGCCCTCTTGAAACCACAAAACAAAAGATCTAATTTTCACTCGTTATGTTATGACCGATTAATTCGTTACATTGTTTGACGGGGTCAAATATTTCATTATAATCATGACTGATACTATTCCCGCTGGCTTCAAATTGGAGCTTATCCTCAAGTAATAATGAATGTTAAGGAAAGCCCAGGCGCCCACTAGCTTTTTTTGTTATCTGATAATTCATAGACTCATCAAAAATTAACGCTCTCTTTTATTAGATAATATATCATCTAACTAATATCTTTCATTAGTTCTAATGATGTTTTGATACGTTTTCTTGTTGTGCCAAATTAGCACTTCGAGTCTTAAGACGGCGGTTGTCCAGCCTTGGAATCCTTTGTCCCGCTTGGGGCAGTTGTGGTTGCGACGGATGGTGTCGACACGCTTATTTTCTTCTTTTGCTCACGCCCAGCCGCGACGTAAGAAAATACGCATAGGACTGAATAGCAAATATTTTCTGCCTAAAATATTGGAAATCAAACAGAACATTAGTACAGTTCAGAGATCCTCAATACCTCAATACAGAATTCTTTTCAACTTCCAGCACTTAAATGCAAAGATCAAGATATAATATTTGGGCAAGCCTTGAAATAATAATGAAGCAAATAAAAATAAGACCAGTACCAATCATATGATAAACACACAGTGAAGAGAAACTGATAAGATGTAAAGGCAGAACATGATACACATGTCTACTCCAACTGATGAGGTGCGTATGGAGTCACATTAAGGGCAACATAAACAGAAAAGATACGATGAATTTGTAAAGCAATCTCCGATGTCTAAACCAAAAAAATAGATCGCACACCATAAAACAACACCGTCCCAAAATAGTCCTTGTGTTAAACACAAATGAAAAAGTAGTGAAAGTTTAGCATTTCCTCCAACATTTGTATCACAAACTGTTTAACTGTTTTGTATTTGCCCGAACTGGAGCCAAATAGATTAAAATTGTAGGCAAAAATATAAAATCAAGCACAACCCATAGTACTCTTACCATTGTGGACTTATATCTCCTTTGCAAAACTTTTCGTGTCTTTGGATCTGTAACAAAGTAAAAAGTGGAACATTCTTGGTTGATTGTAAGTATTAAGTAAGAGTTAAAGTAGAGAATTAAAATGGAGTTGACATACTATATTCCTCAAGAACAAAAATCCCTCCTTTCTGGGTGAAGCATTTCCGGATGTGGTCAAGACGAACAAAAAACTGCGCACATGAGAAGTTGTTCATTAGAATCATGAATAATCCTTTACTTCTATTAAATATATTATCTGATGATCGACGGAGAGCATTATTCCCTTGCAGTTTGAAATAATATACTCACATGGCAGACTTGTAGATAATTGGAGTGTCAAGAAAAAAGAGAAAGAAAGTTTTGAAAGGAATAAAAAAATTGGTAGTGACTCGGGAACACAATACATTGGATTCGGATAAAAATAATTTAGGGCTCAACTACCAAATACTTTGAAGATTTAGTTTTGCATAGCAGAAGCAAGTGTTGGCACGAGTATAGAAGCAATTGCTGAGAGCTATGGCAGATTGGAAGAATTATCATTTGTGTTAGAAAGGCAAAGAAATTATGTGCTGAATGAAAGTGAAATTTTTTACAACATTTATTTGTGTGAAGCAGCATTGATAGCTCAGCATTACACAAGCAGAAAGCCAGAACTAGAGCCGGAATGCAGTTAATGGGAACAAGAAATTCAAGCCATTCCACTCCTAAATAATACAACCACAAGGAATTCACACGGAAATAAGCAATATATTTAACCAATCAAAAAAAAAACATGTAATAGTCTAAATAAATTAAAATGAACCTTAATAATATACACTAAAAAGATAAAGCCAAGCAAGACAATTTGTTTGGAACTGGACATTGTTTTAACCCTTTGGCAATGCTGCATTGCACCGCAAAATGATACACATTTTGGAGATTCGAATAGCGTGAAAATCGAATTCACGATTTCCGTTTCTGGTCTAATTCTTTACGGCTGGGTTTTATAGAAAAAATGCCTCAGCAAAATATTCGAATCGTTGTAATCAATAGAATCAGATAAAGAACAAATTTAGGAGGAGATTAAAAGTGCGTCAAACTATTCTACTGAATTGGTGGAGAGATGGCCATCAGCATGAAATCTGATGTCGGTTTAGACTTGGATGTCCTCATAGACAAAGCCGACCGGTTAATTTCTATGAATTTGTTTGGATTGAGAAAAACCAAAAACAACACAATTAAGTCATGGGTATTTGTATTTTGTGGTGAGAGTGATGATTAGCACGACAATAATAATTCCCCAACAATTAGGTTCACACGAGCAGGTTGGGCTCGACTAGAGGGGGAGTAACAGTGATTTGAGACAAGATTCTAAGTAGTTTGCTACGGGAATTGAACTGGGAAACATAAAACACTACATGGATTCCAGTGGGTGGGGAAAAGGAGTGTATATGTCTATTCAGTGCTCACACCGGACTTGTGATTTTTAGCTTAATCACTCGGAGTATGCCAAACAAAATTGACACCAGCACCAGAGAAGTTAAAAAGCGCATTTTCTCAACCCATCCAACAAAATATTTTGTTATATGCAGCAGCTACTGCTTATAATAAGGGGAACCAAAATGTGTTTTTCCTGCCCAAACTAAAATTGTAACCACGGTCCAAGCTTCTCATTAACTAAATTAGCAATGCTATCTTCTATATTCTAAAAAATGCTCTAACTGGAATAGCTTCTATACATTTTTGACTATACTAAAAACTTGATCTGCATGAGTTTAAATGTCACATTGCTTCCTTGCCCATCATCACAAATCACAAATTCAAATGTTTTATAGAGACGCTTTATGCTGAACTGAATTGGAATCTCCAACTTTTACTTGACATGAGAAATTGGCGCTTGTTCAATGCTTGGATTCAGACTTAAGGAAAAGCAATGTAACAAATAAGTACAGGAAAGGTTACGGTAGTACGGCAAGCTGTGAAACTCAAAAATAAAAGAAAAACAAACTGGAACACAAAACTGGTTGAGATTCAAACAGAAGGGAACAGTTGTCTACGAGGATGGAGTCATATTCAGACTACGTATTTATGGATGACACTACGAAACGACCATTTACTTGGTTGTCCAAGTGGAAAGAAGAAGATCGAAGAACAAGAGAAACGTGCGTGTATTTGTCGGGGTTGTGAAACACAACGAGGAAAAATTCATCGTTTAATGAGTAGAACTGGAAGAGTCACGTTAGTAGGTCACGTAATGTCAAATCGTCGGTGTTAATTAGTGAATGGTGAAAAAAGTGTTAGGAGAGGTGTCTGTACCTCAAAATCCTGTACATGAGACAGACGTCAGCATCCAGAGATGTACGTGGTAGTGGTACCGTAAGTGGAAGTAGGACGAAAAGCCGCATGAATCAAAGAAAATCAGAGAAGTGCCTTTCGTTTATTGTGTCTTTTTAAAGCTGGATTTTGTTTTGCTATTAACTCACCCAATCCACTACATTGTTACTTCTATTGCATACGATTAATCTGCATTAATCTCATCATATTACCCGCTATTTAATTTTTTAAACTGGTCTCCTCAAATCCAGACTAATCAATGTTAATGTGCATACATTTATATAACGTAGATTCTGAAGAACACTTACACAGTACCATGGCACAGGATACATACGGATACTACTAAAGAATTTGTCTCCCTCAAGGTTTCACGTTGTGTTTGTTATGACTGGTTCATCATTGAATTTTGCTTGGACAGAATATGAAATACTTATTGTGCGACACTTTTCAGGGGTGTTTTATTCAAATAATTTATTTCATCGTATACGGTTAATATCCATCAGAGATTCATGCAGAAGGACCATCTCAAAAGTTCCTCACCTCCAGCCCAAATCATACTCCATAAACCAGTTATTAACTCCTCTTTACTTTTAAACAAATTCTTGACACAAAAGGAATTGTTTTTAAATCTGCAAATAAGGAAACTAAAATCTAGCCAGCCTCAAATCAACTGCAACCAAGTATTTGCAATCCAGAAGAACAGTTTAATTAAAAAGAAATCATACAATTAAGTAAATAAATAACCACACACTAAAACAACAGAATTCAGAAATTCAAACCAATTCAAATATTTGACGACCCCAACGCCAAGTCCTTCGATTTAGTAAACATGTGGTCTAAAATAAATTTGCAAGAAGAAAGGAACACAGGAATACAAAATCAACGGAATATAATGTCGCACAACGTGGAGAAGGTGAATGGTGTTACGGATGCGATGACGAGAAAGTCTAAACACTGTATTTTGTGAGGAAAGAACCTGGAGTACTTTTTAGATGTTCTATGTGTAAGTTGCGAATCACAAGTGCTCATTTGACTATTTATACTCATTCAATTATGCAGAAATGCCACACATTTTGTTCATTACAAAACTTGAATTGTATTACATCTAGACGTAAGTGACAAATGCAACAGCTATAGTTGGTATTTATTAATCCACTTATGTCAATTGCAGTGAATTACAAAAAAACAAGCGTTATCTCCCTTCGGCACAAGAAATAGAATTACAAAATTCAGAAACCAGAAGCACTTGGAGACATTGAAAAATTCAAAACATGCATAAACTGCATGAAACAGTAATCATAATGGGGTAACAAAAATTAAAGCTCAAATTCTATAAGATTTGGCTTCCATACTCCTCAAATTATTTGCAAAGGCATTGTATATGGCCGAAGTGTAAAACAACCTAGAGGTACACGTGCAAGTAGGCAACTAATAAAAGTGCAAAGTAATAAAATAATTAAACTTTGATCAAATAAACTCAAATCGTTGGCAATGATATTTTAAAATTCAACTTGCAAAATGCAGCCAACTTTCCGGGCATTAAATGCAAAGTACAAATAGTAAATTACAAAAATTAAAATGTGGCAGCCCAAGAAAGAATCGTATGAGAAAGAAATATGCATAAAAACGACTACGGTAGTGTCAATGCAAGAAGATTGTTTAATAAAGAAATGTCAAGTTAAAAGTTCAAGACAGAAGCACGACATTCGATGATTCAACTTGCGACGATGGAGAGAGGCAAGACAATAAGAGCAATAGGAAAGTTTGAGAGGTCCTTCAAATTTGATAGAAAAGATAGAAACCACTTCGAACCAATCACACAATCATCACCGAAAGGCAACGAGCAAAGACATTAACTTAGTATACCCTTAATAATCTACCCTAATCCTTTCTGCTAATTTTAGATGGACTCCAGAGACAAAGAGACAATCCATGTTGATCCATCCTTCTCGTCGTATCTGGGTATAACCCGACCCGAAGCCCTCCCCAATGAGCATTCAAGTCAAAATTACAATTAAAAGTGAAAGTTCTGTTAAATGTTTTGCGAGTCGAATCAATGAGTTAGCCATTTGAAGCTTAAGGAAATTACACTGGTAAGCATCCTTGTAAATGTTGAACCAGTTGGAAGATTTTTATGCACTCAAGAACATTTAGAAATAGACTAAATCGAGTCATGAAGCTAAGTAAAATCGCGAGACAAACAAATAATATGGAAAAAAGTCGAACCTTGCTGTTGGCGAAAAGCAGACCAACGCCTTCCATGCAGACTTGAAGTAGTCCTCCTTGGCCTGTCTTTAAGTCCTCCACTGGAAAGCTCCCTAGCAAAATAATGTAGGCATGTAGCAGGACAAGTTAAAACTCCTACCAATTCATGACCCTATCAATGTTTATCCATCACGAATTGCTTAAATATATTATTTAATAATGGACAGCCTTACTGGAGCTGTGAATAATTTCTGTCTGAACAAGTAAATAACTAATTTTGTGGAAGAAATTGAAAATTAGCATTAAGCTTATAATTAGAAACTCAAGAGCTGACCACTTGTAGTAAATAATACTTGTAGTATGATTGCTCATATATGAAACTTAGGTAGTGCTAATTCACCTGTTGTGAATCGTTCAAAGCATTAGTTTGACCTTGTACTTAAAGCATTTTGTGTTGAAAATTTTGAATAAATGACTACAAAACTGGAAACTCACCTCCAAGATCTGTACCAGGGAGTGGGGCTCCCCTTGCTGCAGCTCTTTCCATTGCCTCCTTAATTGCTTGGTACAATTGACGACATTTCCTGGAATGGTATTTGTGCAATTGTGTCTGGCCACCATTTCTTCTCCAAAGGCAGAGGACCCTTGATTTGGGACTGTAGGTCATATTGACTAGTCTCTCCCACCACCACCTGCGCAATTACCCCTCTTGTTTTTAACATTTAACCTTGAATTAACCAGTACCTAACTTTAAATAAGAATAACAAAAAAAGTGAAAGTCTAGCAAAAATATCCATTCTCTCAATACATTGGATGCTTGTAAAAGCAATCGGAGAATGTGCAACGTGGATATACTTTCAGGATTGGCCTTTCAATTTTCACTCAATTAGGTTTACAATTTTGAATTTCACCTACCGTTCCACAATGGCTCCAGCCACATTCCGAAGCACCAGCCCATCATCTCTAACTTCCATGAATAATAAGTCACCGATGGGTTCAGAACCTGCATGAACTGCAAATGTCTGACGATGAGCTAGACGCGAGCCAGCGGGTTTTAAATCCACAGCATTTCCTCTCTGAAAAGTAGAATTTCCCTTGAGATAACTAGAAGTTCGATCATAGTAAATCCGTGCGGTGGGAAGGACACAACGGACGACGTAATTTTCTTACATGCGGAGGTATATTTATTAAAGACATTGAATTACTCCGCATCCGTTCCATCAAGGTCTAAGTTATTAGTGTATCGATCTCAATGACCCAGGGGAGTGAAGCTCAACAGAAATAATTCAATCCAAATTCCATTATCTTTGAAGAAAGTCAGAGAAAGCACTTACCAACTGCGTAACTTGTTCAAGGAGTTGGTTGATTTCCTGACTGTAGACAAGTCCCATGTGACTTTTCCCAAGCAGACGTCGAACTTTTTGTTTCAATTCCTGCCTATTCACATCCATCATCAACATAAAGGACACGAGATTGTATAGGAGAGTGGCCAGGAGTCTATCTTCCTCGTGTTCCAGCCGTTTCTTCTCACTGTCACTTAGGGACTGATACCTGTCCATCATTTCCCTTGGTCCTTGATCCATCCCTACCATTTCGCGCTCTTGAGCTACTGCATCTAGAAAAGCATCTTCCCAAAATTGCATTTGATCCCACAGGCTTGATCTCTCCTTCACCAAACCTTCAAACAGGTACATTCGTCCATTTTCTGGACTAGTTGGGGAACTGCCAGTTGGAATTAAAGAACCAGCATGATAGCGGAGTCCAGCTGCCAGAGCTGATTTACTTGACCAAACACTTGGACTTCGTTTTCCCTTTCCAGAACCCTATCATTTATTCAAATCACTAAATAATCCAACACTTCAAACTGAAAAGATTGGAAAAGTTATCCAACTTCACAGACAATGACAATGGAGAGAAGAGAAAGAGAGTACCTGCTCAAGTTCCGTGTCAGAAACTGTCGACCGAAGTGACATTTGAGATAGACGACTTGTGAGGCGGGGTTTGGCCCCTGGGGGAGGCAGTTGAAGGCCTCCAGGTGGCCATGCTGGATTCATGACTACATTTGCAGCGCATGCTCCTCCTGCAGCATCACCGCCTGGTCCTTCGATCTGCAAAATGGAAAAATTGTCAGATAACCCTTCAAATTGTATTTCAATTATTTAATTTTTAGTTAGATACAGTCTTACATGAGTTTCAGAGGAGCTCAGCCGTGCAAGCATAGACGGTTTCTTGTTCTGCAATAAGTCCATAAACAACTCAGTTGTATTGGCTCCTTGCATTTGCGCCGCAGGATCCAATGGTTCTAAAAGGAATGAGCAATCAAATAAATATTCTGAAAATGGAAATTGCTGCATTGTATTCAGTTTTTGGCAATCACCAGAGTGTTCTCCAGATTGTGCGGAGGGTCGGCGGGACGGCTCTGGTGAAACTTGAACGGACGACATTGGAGATCCAGCTGTTGAAATCCCAGGACTTATCATATTTGGATCCAGAAACTGGGAATAGTGATGCCCATGATCACCGGCCATATCGACAATGTCTTTTGTCCAGTAGTGTGTGTGAGCAATTTCCATAACCTTATAATGTAAATATTAGCTACAAATTCCTCTGCTTTGTAATTACGTTTAAGGAAGGTACCTGAAAACCAGACGCCATTCCTCCGAGGCCCCTGTTTGCAAAACTATGTTCCAAACCATTTACTAAGAATTGGAGTAGTTTCAGCATGCCTTTCCATACGGGTTTTGCCAAGCACTATTCAAATGATGTATTTATTTCAATGTTTGCAGCGCAAAATGAAAGCACAAAATCTCTGACTCACCACATCATCCACATGATCATCCGGTCCAACCCTTTTCTCCAACGTTTTATTAATCTTCGCCACCAGCATAACACGATAACTTTCGTCTTCCAGCAGTTTTTTAAGTCTGCCTACCCTTAACCAACCTACCCCTTCCCCTGCAAGGACTTGATTTGCAACCTGTTAATAATAATACCACCCGTCAGCATTGACTCATTGACTGGAAATAAAATACAATAACTACCTCATTTATAAAATTCTGATTTTCTGCACTATTAACACTCATGGCTTGAGATCCGGACAATTTTTGGATCATTTTAAAATCCGGTTTCCCTTTCTGAGGATGAAGATGGGAGGTTGTATGGCGAATCAAGGTGGATCGCTCGACAAGCCCTTTTCTTCCTGTGGGGAAAGGTCCGAAAGGTTGTGAACTTGAGCCTGAATCCTTTTGGGATGATGCTCGGACTGCTGCCGGAAGACTACCTGTACTACTGGCCATTGAAGGTATAGGCGTCACCGCCCTGATTGGACTCGCGCATGCTGAAACACTACTTCGATTTCCTCCTAATTTAAAGAAAAAAGATGCCCATAAACAAACTTCCTTTTAAAACTCAATTAGGCAGTACCAATGGAAATGATTTTAGACTAGTTTAAGCTCTCCTTGAACAAACAAGCTCCGCTCATTAATTTTAATTATTACCAAAAAGTTCAGAGAACATTGAGGACGTCTGAGAAGCCAGGCCATTGAGTTCCGTGCTCATGTTTGACAAAAACTCTCTTCCCACATTCTTCTGAGAAATGCTGGTCCTGGAAGAAATTGACGAAGTAGATTCCCTCCTTTCCCCAGAAGGTGAATCCCTCGAATCCGTAATTGAAAGTTCCGTGGATTCGCCCAAAGACTGTAGGAAACGAAGTTTTAATGACGGCACAAATTAATGGATTGACGACAAAGTTAGAAAAGAAAAAATCTTTTCCCCTCCAAATTGGGCATGATAAAGATTGTAACAACGGTAACTGAACATAAAACAGCTCTTTACTTTCATGAGTCCCTTCCTCGCTGTTTTGGTGAGATCGTCCCACGTACTCCGCCCTGCTATTGTGAAGTCGTCCAACCCAGATCGGCTTAGCCCAGCTTGCACACTTTTCCCAGCTTCACCGGCTGCTTTCTTCGCTTGACTGGTTAACTAGAGTACAATCAAGAAACCGGATGTATAAACAAGTCGAGTTTAATCTAGAATGCATTCATGCAATGTGATGAAATAACACGGGTGGGTTGCTTAGTTCAAGACAAAATAAACCTAAAGTCAACTAACATGTTCCAGTGGAGCCAGAAAGCTGGAATCATCTGAAGACGAACCCTGTCTGACTTCAGTAAATTTCTCCCTCGTCTTTGTTTTCAGCTAAAGAAAGGTGTACAAATAAATGGAATAAATTGTGGAGTCACAAGAATGGCACGGGCCTCCAGGGGCTAATTCCGGATCCTGGGATGGTCTCCGTGATGCCCGCAAATTAATGAGAAGGAAAGGCCTTATTACCTTATCAACCTGGGATAGGAGTCCCTCTTGACTGCTCTGGCGCTTCGTTTCTTTTACCAACTCCTTCGCCTGTGTAGCAATTTGACCCAAAATCGACCCTGACCCAAAACTACTTTGTCTGTTTCCTTTCTCAATGATAGGCGGCGTTGAGGCGGGCTCCTTTGGTTCTCCAGAGTCTTTTCTCTTTTGCTCTTTTTCCAGAGATGTTTTCCTGCTCCCTGACCCCTCTTGCTCACCACCTGAGCTAGCACTGGACTCAGAATCAGATCCAGAACCTGAACCTGAGACTGAGCCACGTTTCTTAGTGGCGACTTCCACAGGAAGTTGTAATGATGAAGGTGGGCGGTAGACGGTTGACAAGTCCAGGCTGGAACATAGTGACGTCACATTTCGCTCGCATTTCCTGGAGCACTCATTCATGGATGGTTCGTATTCTTCCATGTATCCCTCTGCTGGTTGCTGATGATGAGAGGATTTTCGTCGATGAGCTATGGAAGCAGGGGCACTTGGGGATAAATCAGATGAAGCCAATTCGGAAACAAAATCAGAGAGTGAGGAGTAACTGGACGTACTCTCACCACTCCCAGCTCCGTCGGTGTCCGATCCACTTTCGTCTATTTGTCCAAAATGTATTTGTTTTATTTAATTTTACGGAATTTGGGTTGAATGGTTTTAATTTTAAGTACCGGTCGCTGGTGTGGAAATTTGATTCATGCTGCGCAAGACAGCGCATAGACCAGGAACATCAAAATGAATGTTGAACTTGATCGGTTGCAAAGTATGTGCGTACCATTTTGCTTTATCACCAATTATTGTAGGATCGTAAACTCCGGTTTGCACGCGGAGAAATGCCAAATTAGTTGGCGCTAAACTCCATTCCGCTAAATACTCGACGGCCTAAATGATTTAAATAATTCGTAATGGGATTGCCCAGTACATTGTTTATACTGTTGCATTACCTGAGTCCTCGCAAATCTGCATAGGAATTGAGAAGGCTGGTGTTGACGTGAGCGTAAGAAACTGGAAATTTGAAACGCGACCACAGGGCGAGGATACAGTCGCAATGTGCGTGTATGTTCGCTGAAATTGGCCAGCAAATTGGCCGAATTGAAAAACCTCACCTAATCACAAAACATGCAATTGAGTGAAAGCGAAGTGAAAGCAGTTTTCTTATTTTTATGGATCTGTACTAGTACCATTGCTATTCTGGTGGCGACATCCACGGAATCGACGTCATTTCCATAAATCAATGGATTGAATGTAGTTGGATGTCGTTGACCTTGACCTTGGGCTGATGTGGCTGTTGAAGGACCCCCAGAAGGAGTTGGAACCTGGGAATGCCCTTGAACTGGTGAGAAAATACTTGTGGATTCCTGAATTTGTTGCTCCTGAGAGGAAATGGAAGCTGGTGCATGGCCCATGTAGGGCGTATTTATTGTGATTGTTTGAGTGCTTGGATCTGGATGCGCTGTGAGTTCTGGAAATGGTGCCGCTGACATGCTAGTCAATGCCTGAACACATAAATGGAAAGTGAGTTCTTTCTTAATACCAACTTGAATCCATGGATTGAAGAGTGAAATGAAGCTCAAGCCTGTGCGATTAGGTGCAACTCACTGTTTGACATTTCACTATAGAACTATACGACTCCGGTTTACATCTACGTACGACTCAATATTACTTCTGCATGCGCGACTCCCCTAAATGTCAACTTTCTCTAGAACTTTAGAACTTCACACGACGACTCTCAGTTTTAAGCAGGCAAATACAAGATTTCAAATTACTACAAACATTGAGACAAAACAAGCTGACAAGAAACTGACCTGCAGGTCCATGCGACCCATGGCCTGCTCAGGGGGAAAACAGAAATCAAAGAGACACTCATGAGAATAATTAAAAGACATTGTTTTGCAAGGGGAAGAAGAGAAAGATTTACGGGAATGATGTGTGGTTTACTTAGAAATCAGTAAAAACATCTCAAGTTTAGATTTGGTGGTGCGGAGGGGACACCGTCATTTCATGAAAGAATTGAGAAGCTGGGATGCGAGGAGGAGAAATCGAATTGTACCTGTTTCAGATGATTGCGCAAAACGGAAGCTTCAGGCTCTGGAAGCGAAGGAATATAATCGCAGCTATCACGTTCCACAGTCGTTGGCCCTGTAATTCTATTTGCATCCAAATCAACTAGCCACACGTCATCAGGAAGTCTTTTGGAATTGAAATCATTATGGAATTATTGTATTTAAAAATGTAGACCAAGAATGTCAAATTTTATTTGTTAGTAACCGAAAGTGTTTTTTGTAAGGCAGGAAGCTGGCAGGAATCCCAATAATGAAAGGTGTCGGGGCGAGGAGCAATTGCTCAGCACAACTCATACATGTTGGGAGAAGGGGTATCACAGGGAACATGTACTCCAGGGGGTACAGCATTGTCACTAATGCCATCACGGACATGGAAAGAGCACTGTAATCCCTGGACTGTATCACAACCTACAATATCCCAATATGAGAACTTGCTGTTCTAGTGTAATTCCATTAATTAAGAGGACAAGGACTGATTTACTTTGCATTCGAGTAGAATTAAGGTCAAAGCTTGCAAGCAGGAATCCACACCGAGGAGTTCAAGAGGCAAGTGGAGTGGGAAGTCTGTCAGGGAAAACCGAGTTCGGTCTGGGAGAGCAAAAACTAGTGGCGGATGTAGTTCTGGCGGAAGGACTTCCAGCTGAAACATCAAAAGAACCAATACATTGTTCCGACTTCTCAACTAATTAGTTTTGATTAATTCTTGATCATGTGAGGGCATAGCATCTATTAGGATAGGAAACAGCGGAGGCGCCGTCAGATTAAGAACACTGCATGTTATTCTATTAAGATTTAATTTATCTCGTAGTCCAATATGGCTCATGTGTCTCAAAAACGAACGGAGAGGGCCTATGCTTTTAATAAGATGCCAGGAACTCTTACTAACGTAATGCGTAGTTTCAATGTAATAAAATATGGCAGTGGGGGCATGATCTCGTTTTGTAATCAACATTTGAAATTTTGGTCCTTTTCCCCAGAGGTAACAGAATACTTTGTTTGCGGTTCTAATTAAAAACTCCCACTAATTACATTCCGTGGTAGCATTTCCTTTCCTTCGCCATTTCCTTCCATTAAAAACAACTCAGCCTCTGCAACGCTCCCCAACTCACACATTAATAATCTGAATTCTACCGTATCAGCTCCAGTAATGAACTTTCCTGAACTTATTAAATGCCCAGGTGTGTAATTATAGTGTAAAAGAGGTTTAGATTACAAAATACATAATACACAAATCCTGTTAGCCCTCTTCTGTTATCCAAATCTAGACAATGTAAATTTAATGCATAGCAGTAAAGAGACACCGAACGCAGCATGGTTTCTTTCCCATGATCAGATGAGTTTTACAGGGCAGTAAAAGGGTTGGAAGTGTGGACATGAGATGAATGACAAATGACAATGGGACATACCTCTACTCTTGTACTGGATGGCACGGAGACGGGAGCACTCAGCAAACGTAAAATCCACGTCTCGATTTCCCGAACATCATGCAGTACAAATGATGAGCTCACATCCGTGGTCTTCCCTGTCAAAACCGACCATAAACTTTCCCTGAAACAAAAACAATTGCATTGATGGAGTTTGCTTTACATTTGATCCCATCCCCCGTCCAAATAACACAGGGAGAGAGAAGATGGACGGAAAAGTCATAAACAGAGCTCAGGGAAATGTAAAACTGTAATTGAGAACCTGGGACTCATTTTGGAGGCTCCAACTCTTCTTGGTGATGTATTGTCGTGACATGCATCGATTAACCGTTTGAGGAGACTCAGGCACTGACGAAAGGATGAGAAGAACGAGTGGTGTGATAAAATGCATAGTGATGTCAGACTGTGATTCCTACATCTCTGCGTTCCGCCAACCAATAAAATTTTGTAATTTGGTTAATCAATTCCTAATTCCAGTTAAGATTAGTGACTGCTTGGAAATTAATTGCGCGATTTAACTGTTTTACTTGTCATTTGGGGGTTCTAAATTGGTAATGATTCCACTTTTTATTGCCATCACCGAGCGGAAGCGGTTGTTCTATTCGTATCCATTACAATGTTAGACATGCAGAGTAACTTTGTTAAGAAATTGGTCCAATTCGGCTAATAATAACTAGTGCCAGAACTAATGTTGCACCTGACTTCTGAAATCCATTCAGTTCAAAAGTTGCAAGTTTTAGAAATGTTTGACAAGAGAACAGTTGCTGAATGGGTGCATTCGGCAACAAAGAAAACAAAAGAGCTGGGATAAAGAGGGCAGGAAAGGAAAAGTAAAGATCCAGTAAAGTTTAACAATGGAAACCAAGCCAATGCAACTGATTCGGAAAGGGATTTAATTTCAGACTAACGGATTGGATACAAAGCTTGTTTGTGGACTTAATTGGGTGACCAGTCACAACAAACCCAGGAAAAGAAAGTGTAACAGTTTATGCTAATGACTAGCCCTCATCCAGCAGTGTTTGCCTTTCTTCTCCGGTGCCACCTTGTTCACTGTGCAACTAATTGCCTCACCTTTGGGTGGGAGGCTCCACTCCAGAGGAAACTTGTAATTAAATGTCTGCATATTTAGTGGGGTCTGATTGCTACGTGCTAATTTCAGTTATCATTATCAAGAAGCGACAGTTTGAAATTAGCTAATTAATAATTGTAGTTCCGCGCGGGTAGGGAAATCAAAATAAAGTAATTTGTTGGTAGAACTTAAACCGCGCAACAAAATTTGAAACCAAACAAAACTATTTGGTTTGAGCTTTGGGAATTAGAATTGTACCTGTCTTCTACGACTTGCTCTAGGAGACGGTGATTGGGAGCCGCCACTCTCGGACTCATTCCCGGGAGGATTAACTCCAAGCCTGGAACCCAGAGATGCTCCAGGCAGGAAAGGATTTGTATTCGCAAAAGTGGTAGTCGTTTCTGAATCTCTTCGGCTGGGGCAGTCACGGTCCGAGTCGCTTGCCACAGCAACTCCGCTTCGATGGTCACTGAGAGGGTTTATTATTTTGAAAGCTTTTAAAATAAATTTGAGCTTTGAATGCATGGCGGAATATACAAAAGGGAAGTTGCTTATAATTTCAGTGCAGGTAGGACCAGAGTCCCATCCGGTTACTGACGTCAGAGATTTCTTCTAGGCATGAATCTATGCTACATCAGCCAAGGCATCTGAATTTCAATATCAGATTCTCCCTTACCTGAAGAAAGCGGAGTCAGAGCTCTTTTCCAGAGACTTTCTCCAAGACTGCCGTCGAACATTAGAGTCACTCCCTGCATTTTCTCTTCTGCTACTACTGCTGGCTGGTGGCGAGCTCCTTTCCGTTCCACGATAAAAATTCAGGCAAACCCCGTACCGAGTTTTTCCTGGAACACAACAAGGAAATCCAATATTGTATTTGAATATATTCAACCTCAGGCGGAGCGGCGCTTTGTCCTCTTCCCGTCAAAACAATGACATCCAATAAACTTCCAATTGAACGGAGTTTTTGCACTCACCTGAATCCTTATCGGTTAAAGTAAAAACAAAAGAAACAGCATCCCGTAGGGCAGGTTTTTTGGGCCCAGCCGACACGCATCCTTCAGGTTGGCAGAAATAAACTACGTCAAGAGGCAGAGGAAAATCCTGCAGCAAAATATACACGTTTCTGAGCATTTCTGCACACAATTTCGCATTCATCTCCCGTTCACCATTTGTCGGGTAAAACTAACTACCACATTTGCGAACTTTCTCATCAGCACAAATAGTTGTACGACGCTTGTAGACAAAACTTAATGCTTTCACCATCACCCCAAAAGTGCTAAAGTATTCCCCGCGAATCGCGCAGTAAATGTAGGATGAACAGCATGCATACTTTCGCCATAAATAGATAAGATCAAGCTTATGCAAATGATTGTACCCCTTGGCTGCAAACAAAAATGTATGGAACTGTTCACATTTTTGATATTAAAAACAAATGAACCATTTCTCCGTTGCGTTTCGCTTCAAAATCTGCCATGAAAATATTTGCAGCCTCAATTTCCTAGTCGCTAAAATTATGACGTTATTAGCATTGAGATTTTTAGTCCGAGTTTGCCAATTGAACCTCTTGGAATTCCCAGATATAAAAGAGAAAAAACAAAATGCACCGCACTGTCTAGTGCTCGGTCAATTTGAAGCGAACAATTCGCAAAAAAAATTCATCACCAAATATTTTAGTTCATAGCGTCAAAGGCTCGTAGTGTAGACACCACGTACCAAAAATAGGTTTTCTTGAATTCAAAATAGATTTGCCCTTAAGATAATGGCTCTACTAAAAGGACATACTATAACTTTGGCATTCAAAGGAATCGAATTTGGGGTTATACATATATATAAGTACGGACGTGTAAAAAATGTTTCAGAAGAAAATTAGTTGAAGTTGCTGAAGAAGAGATTCTCACGAATGATGGAATATTTGGCAAACTTTGAAGATTTGAGTTGAAACAGAGACAAAGAAACATTTCGATTTCCCTTAGTTGCTGGATATCAAGCAGTGTAATAAGTAGTAGTCAAATTCCTTGCATTTCAAAGCACAACACAGTAGTTTTCTCTTGATCAAATGGGTGGGGACGAAAAACTATGTTGCTTTTCTCTAACCTTGCCCGCAAAGGTTTTACCAAACTCTTCGTGTATTTCTACTGTATTCAAAAATAGAATCTGATTTGTCTTATGCTGCAAGTATCTGATTATTTCTAGTGAAGAAGCGAATTACGCGAATTACGCTTTCTTGTTGCACCATTAGCAAAAAATGTCCCGTACAAGGATCCATTTGACTTGCCACGAAATTGAGGAATTGCGGTTTCTGCGACTTTCTTCATGCAATTAAGGGGGAACTACTCTCAAGATGAAATGGAATTGTTACTTACCTTGTGGTCTTCGATGGGATAGCGACGAAGGAGTTCCGGAGGTTGAATTGTGGCTTGATGAGGAGGTGTCCGGGAGCCCACAATGACCAAGTAGTCGGCCAACCTTGGACATAGCCACTTGTCACTCATTGGGTTTGAGTGGGTAGTTCATTTCTCACACGGGTCGAGTTTTCATCTCCGCGGACCTTCACCTGACCCTCCTGGACCAGATCGTCCTGTTGTAACCGTCCCTATCCTGGACACGGATAAAGTTGCACTGACAATTCAGAGGAAGGATTTCAAAGTTTCACTTCCCAGGCTAAACGAATAAATACTTTTCCCTCCGCGCACCAGATCAATATTACTCCGCTCGCTGGGTTCCTTTCAAACTCTCTACCAAAACGACGAACTAGTCCTGGTCTACTCCTCCCTCTAAAAAAAATCGGTGAAAGAAACTAAAGACCCTGGGGTTGGGCTTCCACCCAGTCAAACATTCCTCTCCACGTCCTCCTCGTAAAGTGATGTCAGAAGACCAAGATTAACTTTGTGGGACTCTCCGGATCCCGCTTTCTCCATTCTTCCCGACTCCAAAAAACCCTTTTGGTTTTGGGTAAAAACCCAAAGAACACAGAAAATAGAAAACCCTTTGAATCATATCTGCATTGACTTACGTACCAGGAACGACCGCAGCCCGATTTCCCATTCCCTCCGCCTCAAATAATTCTAACCAGCCCCAACCTCAAGTGGGACTGGGATCCCTTAATTTATTCCGACGACGCACAAATATTAATGTCATCGGATGCTTCGAAGGAGGAAAAGAGTATAGGCGAAGAGGAAATGTATCCCTTTCTTTCATTCATTCCACCTCATCTTATTTTCTGTCCTCATCTCAGTTTTCAATTGTCGCTAACCAGTTTGGGGAATTCTTTTCTTTCTGGCCTATTATCCCCACTTCCCTCCCTTTTCACTTACTTGGAATCCTTTCACCTTTAAGCAAATCAGCTCCTCTTGTATTCAGAACCAACTCTTGACTCCTCCGTACACGTACACTTGACACTGGACTCCGGGTTTCCTTCCAATCAAAATTCCAAGCGGACTGACCCAACGAAATTGAAACGTATGACGGACGGAGACGGGGTGGAAGTGGGGCAAGTGTATTTTGCAAATGTTAGTTGTGGAGGTTGGTTGTGTTGGTTGGAAGGGATACAATGGGATTTGGTGAACATGAGGGAACCGCAGACTTTGAGCCATCCTCCAATGCTGGCCTCACTTTACTTTATCTTTGCCTCACTTTGTACTGAGAGTGACGGAAACACTCCTGCGGTTTCCGTTCCTCCACGTGAACTCCATGGACAAACATTCATCCAGTACATTCCTAATTAAATTTAGTTGGAATGATTTCCTTCACACTACAGTTTTATTGCTTCATTTCTCCAGTCATATGGTCCATTTAACACAATGCAGTCTTTCTTTGACTTTTCACTTCAATTACCCCCGCACTCACGGCACTCATCCTTGTGGCCTTAATTCACCCAATTTAATTCCAGTACATTACACGACCAATTATCCCCTCCCAATATGACAGAAGCCCGCTAAGACCAAAAGTCCTAATTGTCGGAAAAGTCAAGTTTTTCTTCAAACTGTCATGCCATGCAGCTGGATCTCTTCTCAACCCCACACACAATTGAAAATTGAATGACATACCGCAGTTCACATTAGTGAACAAGCACATACTCAAATGAATTGCAATTGTAGGGAGGTGGGTATGAATTATTCTGGAAATTTACAGTGCTAGACATGTGTCAGGAACAATAGGGACAAGTGTTGGGGCTTACGGTCCTTTGGGCCATGATTTCCCAGCACGCGCGGCAACAACTACTGTATGTGGGCACGCACGATCGAGGGATTTGATTCTCTCTCATCTTTTGTACAGATAAAGAATAAATTACAATTTCATTCAGATCTACGCAGTGTTGACGCATCCGGTGGCCTATTAAACTTCCCATCAAAAAAGACTCGGACCTTTCGAGTGGGACAAAGACAACATTAAAACGCTTGTTTTTACAGCTCACATTTGACGAAGATACGGGGTAGTAAAACTTGACTTTTCTCGGAACTATGGGTTGGAAATGAAAGCTCAAATAGGCTCGTGAACCATTTTTCCTTTTTCTGTTTGAATCGCTCCATATAAAATGCCAAATGCTGAACCTGTAAAATAGCGCCCTTGCTACCAGGACGACTTGAGGGACCACATACAGAATACCAGCTTCATGAAATCGATAAAAGCTAGGAAGAAGTAGGCCAATTGCTCTCCCACCATCTGCCACACGCTCCAACTGGTCATAATAGAACTCCTCGCCTGGTTATATTTTTAATCTTCTATTCAATCCGACATTGGCTTTCCGTATTTCTTGTCTTTGCAATTAACTTTTCCCTCATCATCATCACGCCTACTCCCTATCACTTGACATTTGATGCTTTCATCCCTTGTGTCGTTCTTGTCGTTGACGCAAGCTACAATTCTTATGACTTTGAGCTTAGAATGAAGACATGAATTGATTCCAAAAAGGTTGGACGGGAAATGTATTCCGGGCTGTGGATAAATTGTATAGATCCACAATACTACTGTCTATACTTTTTGTAGTTGCTCTGCGCAATTTAGAAAAGTGCGCGGAAGATTCCAAATTGAAAGGTTACTCATCCAATAAAATCAGGTTAATAGGCACAATATTCCGAAGATTTACCACAGTTTGCTGGTACTTTCGCGAATGATATTTGCTGAACGCCATACATTTTATATGATGTGCACCACAAGTCTTAAACCTGCGAATTGTATGTTTCAGTTCAAAATGCCTTTGCATAAATGTACTTCATGCACATTTTTAGGCCTAAAATTCAAGATCACTAAAGAATGTGCACAACTCTATGTAAAGTCAGTGGCTAGTCAGGGTAGACGGATGTGTGTGTGATCGTAGAGAGAATGAACGACTGGGTATGCAAAGTGCGTGAGGATGAGTTGGGTAATGA